>JACLAT010000046.1:0-210000 GCA_018105865.1 Metaphire vulgaris | reverse complement strand
CATGAGCTGAAAGGCAATTTGACTTTTCTTCACAATTTTAATTTCCTCGTTAATCTCAGCCTGACATCATGACATTATTTCCTCTCTATTTGTTTATTCTAACTGTTCATTTCTTTTCCTCGAAACTTGATGTACGCAAACCAATTAATCACTGGACTTACCGCACTGCCGTTGATCAATACTCACATTTAAACAAAATTCCTATCTCCTTTACATTAACCCTCCGTTGTTCACATATTCGTATTCACCGTTCACATTTCCGTCTCACGCGACGCTCAGATATCATCTTCATCCTTCTTGCTCTTTCAGGCGATATCCACCCAAATCCTGGACCATCCCAACCACACATGATACTCTGCACTCTCAACATTAGACCCCTCACTAATCCTCAACACACACATTCACTACATGAACTCACTAACATAAAATTAGACTCCCTCTTTTCAATGCACACACTTCATTCCTCTACCATAGACATAGTTGCACTAACTGAAACCTGGGTATCTCCGTCTACTACTTCTTGTCAACTGATTGAGCCTCATTGAGGCAACCCCACCTGGCTTCTCCCTCCTAAGTTTTCCTCGTTCAAAAAAGTCTACCAACTGCTCTTGTAATTTAGGTGGAGGCACTGCTTTCCTTATTCGCGATCATATACAAATTAGCAACTCCTCATCAATTAATTTCTCCTCATTTGAATGTTCATCTATCACTCTCAATCTTTCTCTCTCAAAACTATTTTATACATTTACCGCCCCCCATCATCATCAAAATATTCAACCTCATTCAGAACATTCCTCGACGAATTTTCTTCCTTTTTAGGCTCTTCAGCTACAACTCCACATGAGTTCTTAAATAACGGGGATTTCAATGTACATGTTGATAAGTGTGATGATCCCAACTCTATCCAATTCACACAGCTGCTTACTCAGACTAACCCTACACAACACATATCTCTTCCTACTCACACTTTTGGACATACTTTAGACTTGCTCATCACGTCTTCTTCGTCACTATCTCCAATTTCAGCAATTAGCCAATTCTCTCCATCTGATCATTTTCCTATCTTCTCCATTCTAAGTATCTGCTCGCCAACTCCTCTGCCTCGTGGCACCTACTCATTCCGCCGATTTAACAAAATTGATGTAGCCTTGTTCTGTGACAACATTGAATCACCTGAACTAATTACTAACACCCCCACTTCTCTGCCGTCACTGATCAATAGATACAATTCTGTTATCCGGTCTTCTTCATAAACACGCTCCTATCATCACAAGACCTCTTTCATCACACAACAGCAAAAACCCTGGTATAACTCTTTCATTCACGCTTTCAAGTCATTTCGCAGACGTCTTGAACGAACATACCATAGAACACATTCTCCATCTGACCTTTTAAATCTTCGTTCCGCCACCAACCGCTACCATAATCTCCTTAGATCTGCCAAAAAGAAGTACTACTCTAATATCATTTCAACAAATAGCTCAAACCCACGTAAGCTCTGGAAAACCGTAAATGATCTTTTCCATCGCAAAGAATCAAAACCTCTCCCTCAATCCATTTCTCTGTCAGAACTTGCTGAATCTTTTGCTAATTTCTTCTCTACAAAAATCTCTAAGATTCGCAGTGTCCTTAAGTCTCTCACTATTACTCAAACCACCTCTCCTCATTACTCTTCTCCCCTACAAACCCCATGCAATTTATCCAGGTTCACTCCTGCAACTGATGAAGAGGTATCCAAACTGCTAGTTTCTCTCCCAAACAAACAATGTGACCTAGATCCCATACCTACCTCTTTACTCAAACAGTGTGCCATCATTCTTACGCCTATCATAACTAGAATCATTAATTAACCTCTCTCTTACCTCAGGCACTTTTCCATCCTCATTCAAAAACTCTTTCGTCACTCCTCTCCTAAAAAGCCTGGTCTTGACAGAGAAGATCTTAATAACTATCGCCCCATCTCAAATCTTTCACTTCTATCAAAACTTACTGAGAAAATTGTGCATTCTAGACTAACCGAACTCCTTTCAAATAACTCTCTATATAATGCTCATCAGTCTGCCTACACTAAACATCACTCAACTGAAACCGTTCTCGCCTACATTCATGACAGACTCTTAACCGCAATTGGTCTCCGACAAGTTACTGGCCTTTGTCTCCTTGACCTCTCTGCTGCATTTGATACCATAGAACACAAAATTCTGCTCGAACGACTCTCTCTCTGGTTTGGAATATCTGAAAAAGCTCACAACTGGTTCTCGTCTTATCTTAAATCCCGGTCTTTTCAAGTGTCCTGTCTTAGCCAAATTTCTCTATGTCACAGTGTAGATTTTGGAGTGCCTCAAGGATCTGTTCTTGGGCCTGTACTGTTCAGCCTTTACACCACACCGCTCTCATCTTTCATTAATTCCCTTAATTTAAATCACCAACTCTATGCCGCTGACACCCAGCTATTCCTTTCCTTCTCACCTATTTCATTCCATGCTTCTATTATTGAGCTTGAATCTGCATTCTCATCAATCTCTGCTTGGATGTCATCTAATCTCCTCGCTCTTAACCCATCTAAGACAGAGTTTCTTTTAATTAGACTACCCCAACAACTCAAAAAATTGACAATCCTAAACTAGTTTTGGCTCCTGACACCACAATAATCCCTGTTCCAACTGCTAGAAATCTAGGATTCAAATTTGATTCTTTTCTAAACTTCGAATCACAAATCTCCCAACTATCAAAAGCCTGCTATGTTCATATTCGTGACCTTCGCCGCCTACGCCCTTGCCTAGATACTAAAACTGCCTTCACAATTGCCACCTCAATAGTCCACTCCAAATAAGATTACTGTAACTCCCTCTACTATAACCTTCCCAAAGCCTCTATCAACAAATTGCAATCAATACAAAATGCACTTGCTTGTGCTGTTACTAAGTCACCTAAATTCTCCCATATTTCACCCATACTAAAATCATTACATTGGCTTAAAATAACTGAACGTATCCAATATAAGTTAATAACACTTACATATAGCTCACTTCAGTCATCAAAACCTGTCTACCTTAGATCACTATTAACCCCTCAGCCTCCTCGACCCACACGTTCATCATGTTACCTCACTCTGTCACGCCCACTCAATCAGTCATCCCTGAAAATTTGCAACCGTGCCTTCTCATACGCCTCACCTGAACTTTGGAACTCGATCCCAGCTTCCCTCCGCAAACTTGGACACTTTCAAACTATAAAATCTGATTCCTCATTTCATATAATACCCGCATTATCTCCTCAAGTCTTCAGGTCTAAGCTTAAATCATTCCTTTTTCTAAAATCATATCCTCCATAGCTGTAACAACCCAGCCTCACTGCCCTTTGGATGTTGACTATTGCCTGGCTGATATATAATATACCTTCCCCATAGCTATTTTAAGAGAGGCTGAGCGCCTAAGAATAAGCAGCTACTGTTGTGCTGTTTTCCAAGGCGATATAGAAATCCACGAGATTTTACTTACTTACTTACTTAATACTCGTCTCTCTATGCTGACAAGCAAACAAAATAGTGCAAGCAGTTAATACTATTAATGCATAAGGCATGAGAAATCTATTGTAAAATAAGCACTGAATATAAGTCTGATATGTCTAACACGACAGACTCGAATGAGTGAGTCACTGGCTGACCAACCGATAGCCTTCTTACTGGGCAGTTACTTGGCTGACGGCTGCTGGGCGGCTGGACGCACTGAACAGAGGTGTCAGGTGTATGTCGCTAAGACAGGACCTGAACCACTGGCCTAAGTTGGTCAAATTCTTGATTTCTCTAACCGAGGTTGCATTTCCAGATGTTCTGTCTAGGCTTCCTTTGACGATGCTACGAAATACATTAGCAAATGTTTGAATGAGCAGAACAGTGGATTTGCTCAAATAGATTCAAGCTTAAGAATCCGAGGTCTTCGCTTTATTAGTGCCTTAGTGTTCAGTTACAGTGAACATTGATAACTCGATACGGTTTATACTGCTACATTTTATGACGAGAGACTAGAATTACAGCGTTTTCAGATAAAATGCATGGCAGGAAATCCGTTTCAGATTTGTTCACGGCGAAAGGCGAGTTTAGCGACTCAACGAGGGACGAAGTAACGAGGTTTTACTGCAGATTCGTTTCATCTCTCATGTGATGAGTTCTACTGTACATTAACCCTCGTAGATAGTCAGGGGGCGTAAAATTACCCAATTCCAGTGAAAGCTTCGCATCTTTTTACTGTTGCACTGTAAACAAAATGCCTTTATGACTTTTCCTAAAATTATATGTTTTCACTACACAAAGGCCATATTTTAAACATTTTGTGTGCTGCCCACTAGCGGTGTCGGTCGACGTCGTCTGATATTTTACATTAGTGATGTGTCTATCGAAATGCATATGAACTGCATAAACACTGATTATACACTGTATCTACAGTGCATATACGCTGTCTATATACTGTACATGCACTGTATATACACTGTATAAACACTGTATACGCTGTATCAATGTTTTGTTGTCAATGCGACTCACCCATACGTATCTTTACAAACTGCGCAGGTTTTATATGCTCTGGTGCTGTAATTTTTTCTTGCTTTTTAATACAACGCATATAATACATGTTGTGTGACAAAATTACTGGTTGTGGTTTAAATTTCCTAAGCATTACCTTAATATTCATTAAATATCAGTGGGGGTAGAATTACCCCTCATTACAACAAAGGCATCGAAAAAAGTCCGCACCCTACCAGAGTTAAGAGTTAAGACTAGTAGGCCTACTTCAACTGTTCTACCATAGTGATCTATATTCGTACTGTAAATGTACTGCAATGCTGACCTATCAGAGCCAAAAACAATCAACAATAATATAATAGTAGAAAACGCGGGGGATTGAATCTGACAAGCCTACAGACCAAACCGCCGTACGGATTGTCATGATTAATGTTCCGAGGTCGTGTATTAGGGTGGTGATTTAGTAGTGAATGGTTGCATTTTAATTGGCATCTCATATTTTATTTAATTTTTTCGAGTTAAGGGGATAAGAAAGCTTGCTATCATTGTTTGTCATACAATGCAAAGGCACAGAATAGTCTACTTTCAAGCCTTCCATAGTAGGCAACGTTATCAGAGGCAAAATAGCAGCACCAGAATAAAGTTAAAGAAAACGACCTACGGGTGTCCGAATACGTTAGCGTCAAACAAAGCTCGATCATACGTATCATATTACTGTAGCGAATTTACAAATAACCGAGGGGGATAATTCTGAGAGAGGCTTCGCTTAAAACAATCTGTGTCCCTACCCGTTTCTGGCGTAGCTAACTTGTGAGAACACAACCATTAACTTTATTATTTAACGACGAAGAATTCATTCTTATGCTTAATAAATGTAGAAGTTCTTCTCATAACTAAACAATATCATTCACAACAATGTCTTTACAACAGTTAATTTATGGAACATCTCACTGAATTAACTTTAATAACGCTCAAGCAACATAAGTCCCAACAGACAATAGTCTGTACATAGAACGACTCTTAATTATATGTTCTCAGCTCCGTCGTGCATCGATACGAGCTTCACTTGAATTAACTTTAATACCACTCAAACAACATGAGTCCCAACATACAATAGCCTGTAAACATAACGATTCTTAATTACATGTTCTCAGCTCCTTCGTGCCTCGATACGGCTTTACTCTATAACATTCCACAATTTAAACATACAATAAATATCCACAAATAATATCTGTGACAACTATACGCAAATAAATTTGCGGCCACTATTAGTGACAGCACTCAACTGGATCTGTGAACATAGTGGTTTGCTAATGTTCAACTGCCAAAGCTGAGAGTTGAAGCTGTTTGGCTTCCGCAGCACAATCAACCGCCGTTCTAGGTTATAGAGGTTTTTAGGCCTCTATTCTAGAGAGCACGAAGCTGTTTGGTAGAGATGTAGTACTTGGTACTTGTACTTGTACTCGAGTTGTATTCGAGTACAAATTTTCAGTACTTGTACTTGTACTTGTACTTGGAGGCCAGGTACTTGTACTTGTACTTGTACTCGGAGTTTTTGGAATGCATGTACTTGTACTTGTACTTGTACTTGGAGGCCAGGTACTTGTACTTGTACTTGTACTTGTAGGCCAGGTACTTGTACTTGTACTTGAAGCATTGTGTACTTGCTACATCTCTGTCACTAAGCACTAAGCAGGCAGCTGCTAGGTTGCTGAAGAACTATGTGGTCTTGTCCGTTGGTCAGGCAGATCATTGAAATTAAATACAGCCTATTAAATATTCTGTGGCATAGGCAAACAATAACAAGATCAAAGATAGAGCAATTGGAGGAATAATATACCAGGAGGGCGCCTGAGCCTTTTCAGGCTTGGTTAACGACTGAAGCCAGCTAAGGGCGTGTGGGTTGCGCAACTTGCGCCTATTCACCATATTGATTCACTCAAACATCGCTTCAACCGTGACCGTCCTCTTAACCCCTTAACTGGGGATCCCAGATATATCCGTCCATTTTACATTGAGGTGTTACAGTTAATTAATGATTATTGGGGTTACTAGCCTTTTGTATATCAATTATCCAACTTTCAATGATTCTTTTATTTAATTATTCAATTATAAATTATATGAAACGTATTCGATCCACCCTTGGATGTCACCTATCGCAAACGCAATGTTTTGACTCAACAAATCGTCCCGGCTGGCTTCAACCTGGCCTACAGGCTCAAGCGTCTTCCTGGGTATTATTCCTCCAAGATAAAGTAGGCCTATTTGAGTGCAAAGTGACTCGTGTTGTTAAGTTTGCATTTACTGATTATAAAGATGAGAAAAAGTCTTAGAGGTAAGCGCAAATTATGTACAAATAAAGTGACAGTTATAACAGACAAATGCGCTACGTCTAACTTTGTGAAACATTTGGAAAGGAAGAACACTGACAGGCTGGTAAAAATTATTACTAATAATTTATGAAGCATTCCGGAGTAGCCAATCAAGCCATTCAACGCCTAGACAACTGTACGGGTGGTATTTTGATTGTTCACCACAGTCCCACTGTAATGAACCAATGAACTGACATTATGACTACGGTAAGCCTCGTTGCTAATAATCATCTTTATTCGTGACAAGCACAGCACAAAAAAGTAGTACACAACCAGTAGTAATAATAAACTAATAATAAACTAATAATTTATTGTGTCCATTTTATTGAATAACTGTGACAGACAGCTACCCATTAATAAAGTGTAGGCCTATACTTGCTGTTTTTACTTGGCTATGAGCATCGGTACTTGTACTAATTGTACTTGAGGCTTTGGTACTTGTACTTGGAGGCCAGGTACTTGTACTTGTACTCGTACTCGAAGTTTTTAGAATGCATGTACTTGTACTTGTACTTGTACTTGGAGGCCAGGTACTTGTACTTGTACTCGTACTCGAAGTTTTTAGAATGCATGTACTAGTACTTGTACTTGTACTTGGAGGCCAGGTACTTGTACTTGTACTTGTACTTGAAGCATTGTGTACTTGCTACATCTCTGCTGTTTGGCTTCTCAACACAATCAACAGACCGTCCTTGTTGGGACGGGAGTTCGTTCAGAACCGATTTACAAGCCGCGCTGTCGGCCTTTTATAGAAAAGTAAAGGAGAGCCTGAAGACGGGGAAGCTTCAACCAATCATATCCGCTCTAGCGAATGGATGCGGCTAAACAGCCAATCACAACGCAGCTTTCTATCCCCTATCTATACAATGCTAAACTACGACAAGTTCTAACAATCGAATTATATCACAACTGCTTATACAAATTATATCATTCTAGTCACGAGAAAATTACTTTTAATCGAAGCTAAACATGACTTCTGTAGCGCTTATGATCATAAAGTTATGCGCGAACAAAGATTCTCCTCAGGCACTTTTCCATCCTCATTCAAAAACTCTCTTGTCACTCCTCTCCTAAAAAAGCCTGGTCTTGACAGAGAAGATCTTAATAACTATCGCCCCATCTCAAATCTTTCACTTCTATCAAAACTTACTGAGAAACTGTGCATTCTAGACTGACCGAACACCTTTCAAATAACTCTCTATATAATGCTCATCAGTCTGCCTACACTAAACATCACTCAACTGAAACCGTTCTCGCCTACATTCATGACAGACTCTTAACCGCAATTGGTCTCCGACAAGTTACTGGCCTTTGTCTCCTTGACCTCTCTGCTGCATTTGATACCATAGATCACAAAATTCTGCTCGAACGACTCTCTCTCTGGTTTGGAATATCTGAAAAAGCTCACAACTGGTTTTCATCTTATCTTAACCCTTCGACGGGCGTGAAAAGTGTTATACAAGTAAGGGCGTGGGGTCACTTTTGACCCCATGCTAATTATAATGCATTTGAGTGAAATAATCATATACTACATATTGAACAGCAACAAAGTCATTAACTTTATTGTCTTATAAGTCGAACAGTTATGTTATATTATGTTAAAATGTCAATTTATATAGCGCAATAATCATAACTGAAGACCAAGTCAAGAGCACTTTACATTCTGCACTTATACGATATATCAAACAAGTATGTCTTAAGTTTCTTTGCAAACATGTGCAATTCGATGTTAGATTCCATAATCCGTAGACCAGTGGCGGCTCCACCGGGGGGGCAGGGGGGCCCGTGCCTCCCTATTGATTGCCTGGCCCCCATGCCCCCAGTTGGGACCCTATACTTAATGCTACATACATTAAACAACAACTGGTTGGCCCCATGATTAGAAGTTGCCACCCCAACGGCCCCCCACTTGCCAAATCCTAGAGCCGCCACTGCCATAGACACGTTGATAGGTAGGGCATTCCAGAGGATAGGGCAGGGCGCGATTTGCGGGAGGGAATCTTCCCCTCCCCACTGCCCAACTGCATCTCCCCTACTGCTACATCCTCCACCACTACATACCCCCACTGCTACAGTTTCCAACAACCACATCCCCCAAGCTCGACATATCCCCCCACTGCTCCAGGTCACAAATCGCACCCTGGGATAGGGTTCCCTCGCGTAACGGATCTCTCGCCAAGTTGCACGGTCTTGGATGGGGGGGGGGAATAAAGCAACTTGACACTGTGACCAGATAGGAGCTGATGACGCCGGTCAGTAGGCGAAGGCCTGTGGACTAGCTCAGGGAGGTAGCCGGGGAAAGTTGGATCGTACAAATATCGAGATGTTAGTGGTACCACAGTGGTTACACAAAAGAATTACTGTAAATGTCCTTCGTTAATGTCTTAAAGCTAGCCGTAGGCCTAAACCTATATCATCAAAAACCTATATCATCAAAAGTATTTCGTCAATTAAAAGAGAGGCACTTCAAACAGACGATCTCACAGTGCACAGTACACAGATTCTTGTGACATGCCTTGCACGTAGCCGTGGCCTTTTTGTCCTCCTGTCTGGCACTAACATGACATCGACCTCGTTTCTTTGGCGGCTCCTGAGTGGCATCTACTAGTCGTGCTCTGATCAGACTAGGATGAGTTGCAACAGATCGTCGCTGCTCCTGTAGCTCTTTACAAAGACCTTTTCCCAGTCTTTTGATAAAGACTTATGACTATATATGACTTTTGATAAACAGCCGGCGTATTTCTCCGTCAGTTCCGTCCACCTTCAACTTACCAAAAAGGACGAAAGCGTTTAGTGCCGCAATATCTATCAGATTCCAGAACAGCACTACTGGCCAACGTCTGGTTGCAAACTTAGTGCTGAAAGTTTCTATCATTTGTAAGAAACCAATGAGGAGTCGCCGGTCTCTTTGAACCCGACAAGGGACGAGTACAACTTGCGTGCGGTTGGAGTTACAAATTCTTTTGGCAGCCCTACTCGATTAGCACGGATAGTACCAACCATAGTTGCTCTATTCGATTTCAGAATATCTCTAGCTAGGGCCAGAGACGTGAAATAGTTATCAGTGGTATTGTTGCAACCGTCACAGTAAAGAGGTTGCAAGAGTTGGTGGACAACTTTTCCTCCCAGATCCTTTCACGGACCTTCATTGGGGCTACCTTTGCTGGAATATATACTGGCGTTGTACATGTACTTTGTATAAGAAAGTAAAATGTACAACATAAAAAGACGCTGATACATATCAGCATTGCTATGCCACATAGGCAAACTGTGTAATCTTGTAGCCCAGTGAGACACAAATGCTAAACAGTATTGGGGTCAATAATGACCCCATGACCCAATTTGTATAAATATGCTTTTAATTTTTAATCATTATCAATTTTTTCGCGTACTATACTGGAATAGGTAGTAACATCCTGTGGTAACAATGTCATGAAAGCTCAAAGTACCAAATTTAATTTTGCCATCGTACCATGCTTACAAAGGGCCGTCTGGGGTCATTTTTGACCCCACGCCCGTCGAAGGGTTAAATCCCGTTCTTTTCAAGTGTCCTGTCTTAGCCAAATTTCTCTATGTCACAGTGTAGATTTTGGAGTGCCTCAAGGATCTGTTCTTGGGCCTGTACTGTTCAGCCTTTACACCACACCGCTCTCATCTTTCATTAATTCCCTTAATTTAAATCACCAACTCTATGCCGCTGACACCCAGCTATTCCTTTCCTTCTCACCTCTTTCATTCCATGCTTCTATTATTGAGCTTGAATCTGCATTCTCATCAATCTCTGCTTGGATGTCATCTAATCTCCTCGCTCTTAACCCATCTAAGACAGAGTTTCTTTTAATTAGACTACCCCAACAACTCCAAAAAATTGACAATCCTAAACTAGTTTTGGCTCCTGACACCACAATAATCCCTGTTCCAACTGCTAGAAATCTATGATTCAAATTTGATTCTTTTCTAAACTTCGAATCACAAATCTCCCAACTATCAAAAGCCTGCTATGTTCATATTCGTGACCTTCGCCGCCTACGCCCTTGCCTAGATACTAAAACTGCCTCCACAATTGCCACCTCAATAGTCCACTCCAAATAAGATTACTGTAACTCCCTCTACTATAACCTTCCCAAAGCCTCTATCAACAAATTGCAATCAATACAAAATGCACTTGCTTGTGCTGTTACTAAGTCACCTAAATTCTCCCATATTTCACCCATACTAAAATCATTACATTGGCTTAAAATAACTGAACGTATCCAATATAAGATAATAACACTTACATATAGCTCACTTCAGTCATCAAAACCTGTCTACCTTAGATCACTATTAACCCCTCAGCCTCCTCGACCCACACGTTCATCATCTTACCTCACTCTGTCACGTCCACTCAATCAGTCATCCCTGAAAATTTGCAACCGTGCCTTCTCATACGCCTCACCTGAACTTTGGAACTCGATCCCAGCTTCCCTCTGCAGACTTGGACACTTTCAAACTATAAATTCTGATTCCTCATTTCCTATAATACCCGCATTATCTCCTCAAGTCTTCAGGTCTAAGCTTAATTAAATCATTCCTTTTTCTAAAATCACATCTTCCATAGCTGTAACAACCCAGCCTCACTGCCCTATGGATGTTGACTATTGCCTGGCTGATATATAATATACCTTCCCCATAGCTATTTTAAGAGAGGCTGAGCGCCTAAGAATAAGCAGCTACTGTTGTGCTGTTTTCCAAGGCGCTATAGAAATCCACGAGATTTTACTTTACTTTACTTACTCCTATCTCGCAATGTTAAGCGGGCAGACGGAGACTTCCGGCAAAACGCTGGGCCCGATTTAATGCTTAAATCGATTGAAGCCTATTGAAATCTAAGTCTCCAGCTTCCGTTTTTATCTAAACATTTTGGTGATAGCGGTGATATTCGGTGCAGAGCGATCTCCCCTTTCGTGTTCTCGGAGGGGGGCCACGTAAGGTTCGTTGTTCGCATTCACTGACGCGTCGTCTACTTGGATTTCACACGACTTTGTTTTAACGAAACAAATAATTCGACGATCAAATGTAGGCCTACAGGCGCAGAAGTTTAACGTTCTTCTCACAGAAAGTTCTCGACAAATCTTATTCGTTAGTAACTTTATAGCTTCCCGACTCCCCTCCGCCTGGCCTGTTGAGTTACGTCCGTCAGCGTTTTTTGAGTGAGAGGAGACTCTTACTCGCCAGGTTTCCTTTTATCGTCGCCGGCTATCTATCAGGCAATACCCGCGAGTTCCCATTGGTTCGCTGACTGCGATTAGCCTTTGACTTCCTTCCAAAAGCGCTTCCTTATATCGCTCTAACACTTTAACAATATAATGACGAACATCTATCTAATATAGTCATTACACAAATATTATGTTAAATATAAAAGTTACATTCTAGGTTATGCAATGCCTAAGATCATGTCTCCGTAGAAATGTATTAAGTATATATGATTTTTGTTGCTTCTCAAATTTGGCCCGTCGTTTCAGTTTATTACAAGGGGGTCAAAATTTGCCAAGCAATTTTTTACAGAGTTTATAGACAGCCTCTTGGTCAGCTGCCCGGGTTACATTTTGAGCTTGGTTACGCCACTGGGTGACACCCTCCACAAAAACAAAGCAATTACACCAAGGACATCTTTGGGTCCTCCGGTATCAGCCCATGCGTACACTTGGAATTACTTAGCCTATCTAATTTACAGACACCAAACGCTTTGGTGTCAACCTGTGTGATGCCGTAATTGGTAGGCCTCTATTATCCGGTGCATCCCGCACCCCTAACCGGCCACTATATGGCATCAAACTACTCGCCACGTAATCGGAAAAACTAAAAGAAATGGTATACCGTGCAGAGAAAGCTGTAAAAATACAACTTGACCATCAATGCTGCAAATATAAACTCAATGTTAAATACAGACAACATACCGCAACTATGTTTAGAGCAGACTACTGATGCAAGACTGATATGTGTAGGCCTAATAGTGTATTTGGGGATTAAATATCAAAAGACGCAGACTGCAAAAACCGATGTGAAAACTATAGACAGGCCATCGATGTCAAATATTAATTAATCCTATAGAAAATACAGTACTCACAACGAGTCACCAGAATACACTTACTATGCACAGGGTCAACTGAACGTACCAAAATATAAGACCGAAAATATGACTAATAATAGAGTGAATGAAATTTGTGCAATAATATAATTCATATATTGGATGAATACTTTATGCCGTTTAATTGCAGGCGTAATTTAAAACGTTGGCCGGTGTGCCCATCTTAGATTCCTCTAGCAAATTCTATCGTAATACGACTTCTCATCCAAGTACTTTGCAATTGTAATTCACTCACATATTCTCAAAACCCAGGTCGTTTTAGGTAAGTAACATTTTCTGTCTAATATTGATGCACTTATAGTTGACCCAATGCATAGTAAGCGCCTTTTTAGTAGATCCTTTCAATTTTTATGTTCTTCTGTCAATCATTCAATCACAACAATCCAAAATGTGTGTCTCTTAATATCCATATATAGCGTTCCGTGCGCTAAACGTTCACAATCCCTTGACTTTGTTGCGTTAGCGGAATGAAGATCATTCGCAGTTGACATAGATAAATTTTTGCTGCATTGCTATGTGGGCAAATGTCCATTTAACCAATACTAGACATTGCTGGACCTTTCGCCTACACGGAGATTCGTGATTGGCCAAAGGCCGAGGAGGCGAATTGTCCTGTTCTCTGAAGAACAAGTCAATAAGTAATGCCAGCAACTGCGTCTGATGAAAGCCTTGGTCTGGTCCGTGGCAACATAAGGGGGCGAACGAAGTGCCCTAAACAAAGAAGATGAAACTGTTCTCGAGCTTTTGCGAATAAATGCATAAGGAAACTGTCATGTGCTCCATGAGCAAAGTTATTAGCCATGGAACAATTCTGCAGTATGACCAAAGAGAGAAGGGTCTACTATAACATGTAAAGTCGAGGAAGTTGAGATACTTTGTGTATGCGATGAGATAACCACACCTCACCATTGAAAAGTGACGGAATCAAGGATATGCTGGCTGGACAATATCATCACGTGACCTTGTCCATCAGGAGACTGTCTACTGCGTGGTGCCCGGAATAGGAAACATTGGAGGTCGTTGACCTGTTTGTGCAGCACACCGTCGCCTAGTGACTGATTTTATCTGTGGTTTAAATCAACTCTTACCAATTGCGTTGTCTTCATCGAATGCATCAATTCGTTCAACGATCCCGGGGTAATGTTCTTTGAGAGCTTCTTTGAGAATGATGAACGCCTTATCTTTGGATGAGAATGTGAGATGATCAAGAAGAGCTCGGCAACGCTCTTCTTTCTTAAAGCTTTTCTTCAGAATGAATTGCTTTTGTTTGATGTTAACTATTTTGCTCTGAATAAGAAGATCGAAAACATTCACTGGGTCGACGACTGACACGAAATCACTCTGCATGCCGAAGATCTTATTCCTCATCTTCTCATTTTCCAGCTTGCCTTTAAATAAAAAGAATCGCATTATCCTCTTCAAAATAGACAGAAGGCATATATATATATATATATATATATATATATATATATATATATATATATATATATATATATATATATATAAATGCCCTCGGTACTTAGTTCCCGAGGGGCTTATCACAAAAAAAGTGTCCGGAGACAGAAAATATATACTGTTCAGCTCTCTGTCTTGACCCGGATCAGAAGCAGAGAAAGTTCTTTGGAAGGCAATCGCATTAAATCGCATTAAATATATACATTAAGTATATATATATATATATATATATATATATATATATATAGAGAGAGAGAGAGAGAGAGAGAGAGAATTTCATGGATGCTGTAATGCTTGAATTTATAAAATAAGTAAGCAGATTAGGCTTATTTACTAGAATACAACATCTGATACAGCACTTGAGGATTTGCACCCGACCGAAGAAAGCTTGAGGTGGGAAGATGGCAGAAGTGGTTACACGCTAGACAGACGCGATGGCGGAACGGGTTCAACTCCCGTAGGAGCCCCTAAGGTCGACTCATCCATTCTTGCTAGAGGACGGTTATAACATCAAATTGAAAACAGCGGTTGCTGCGAAGTAAAGCGCAGGCCTAGACGTTTGACTGGCAACCTACTCCAATGGCGGCTCTAGGATTTGGCAAGTAGGGGGGGGGCTTTGGGTGGCAACTTCTAATCATTTGGGGGCAACCCTTTGTTGTTTAAGGTAGGCTATGCAGCATTAAGTATAGAGTCCCAACTGGTGGGGCCACTGGGGGCCAGGCACTCAATAAGGGGAGCACGGCAGAGGCGTCTTTGGGGGGGGGGGCGGAAGGCGTGGCCCCCCAAGGAAATGAAAATATTAATTTATAATGTATTGATGTGCAACAAAAAACAAAAACAGGGACGTCATTTGTGTTTGGGAGGAGGCAAAAAAAGGTGAGCAGCCCTTAAGAAGCCCTAAAAGAGTCTTTGATAAGTGTAACTAATCGTAAAAAAAGCTGACAAAAAAAGGTCGTCAGCTTTTTTTGGAAACTCGTCAAGTCGAAAAATTGAAAATTGAACAAACAAAATTAAAATTTAGAAAAATGTAAAAGAAAAATGAAAAATTTTAAAAAATTTCTCGCCCCCCCAAGAAAAGTGTGAAATGACGCCCCTGGAGCACGGGCCCCCCTGGCTTCCCCGGTGGAGCCGCCACTGACCAAATCTAGGTTAATGGTGTGTGCCACCCGTGTCGCTGTATGCCTAAGAGACCGGAGATCAGCGCCGGCCCCAACGCTCAAAATTGAGTATGGGAAAGCTTTACTTTACTTTACAGGAAGGCTTGATTTGCATAATATTCTTTATAACTCACTCATTGGCTTCCAATTTCTGTCCTCGTTGCAAGCCAAACAACAATAATATTATTGTTTCTGTGAACACTTCGAGATCAGGCCCGTCTTACATTACTGAGCTAATCAAACCACCCTCTTCCACTGCACATCGCCTGCTTCGATTCACTGATCATAAGGGTGCTTACGTCCCCAAATTACGCACCGATTTTACTCAGCGTTTGAGAATTCATATTGATTTGACCCTCTCTCTGCAATGCGTTGACCCCCTCCATTCTTACTCCCTCGCTCAGTTCTAAGGAAAGCTAAATTCTTATCTTAACTTACGACTTATGCAAGGAGTGTGTCGAGTAGAAAAAATAAACGGCGTTATACAAATGCTACTTTACATAATTTTATCAATATCTCATATATTGGCACAATGATGATTTCATCGATAATAAAAACGTAAACTGACAAAAATATTTCCCCCACAAACGCATAGTAAGATAGCCTGAAATTTCTAAATTTCATATTAGAGGTTTGGTCTCCTTTCAACATTGCAGCAGTGTTATGCTTCATTTTCTTACCACATCACAATAATGGTCTCATTCACAAGGTATAATATGTCCGTTGATTGTCTAGTCCATAGGTTCCCCAAGCACAACACGTGTGCAACTTGTGGCCTGCCATCTATAAGGAAGTGGCCCATGAGGTCTCAAAATATGCTCTAATAAATTTAAGTAATTTCAAAATGTATTGACGTTCAAATAAGTTAATAACTAAACGAAAACTATATATATATATATATATATATATATATATATATATATTAGGGTGGGTCGAAAATTTTGTTTTTGTTCTAACATGATTAAAAAGTTGCTCTTACATCAGTGTATTGCTAAAATGCAAAAGAAAGTAAATTTTGATATCGTTACGAGGTCCCAACTTTGGCTTAAATATTTGCAATTTTCTTATACATTGTTATATGTTATAATGCAATATGTGATGTTCATATGTTTTACTTATATATTTATTTGCTTTCATTACGTCCAAGAAACATTTATTATTGTAATCTTTTGGTTTCATTGATTTATAAAAATCATTTTTTATTTCTTTATGAGCCAACATGGCATCGATTTGCATAAGCTAGTGAGTGTTGTAGAACACTCTGTGCTCGGACCAGCAGCAGGGCCGCCGAGATGGGGACAGAGGCAAATGCACAGGGGCCCTGCGGCCTGGAAGGGCCCGGGCCGATGATGAAGATAAATTATTAACAGGAATAAGAGAAAAAAGGAGGTCGACATGTCATATGCACAGGGGCCCAACGAGTTAAAGGGGGGCCCGGGCGCCGAGGACATCATAAATAGCGGGGGAAAGCGACAAGCAAAAAAAGGTAATCATTAGTTTTTGAGAGTTGCAACACCGTTTCGTAAAAAGTGACAACCAAAAAGGGGAAAATTTTTCAGACTTGTCGACTTGCTGTCAGAGGCCCGTTGGCTCTTCTACACAGAGGCCCGGAATTTCTCTCAGCGGCTCTGACCAGCAGTAGAATTTCCTAAGCAACAAATTCCTATGGGTGGGGATGTTTTTAAAGCATACTGCAGTGGAAACCTCAAGGCTGGAAAAGGCTGGAAATCAGTTGGTCGCGGCAAAACAAGTGACCGCGATGAATGCCTTATTGCTAATGAAGTTATTAAAGACTAACATGTTGTCTCCAGCAACAGTGGCTAAGTTGCGACGCCAAAGGATTTTTTTAGGAAGAATGTTAATGTTAATGGAAGCAGCTAAAAAAGGGAGCAGTGGAGAATTATTGTTCAGCGTTGCAGCCAACCTTCGCATAGCGAATACGGCTTCATGACATGACATGTTAATGTTGAGCATAATGATGCGAAGCAGAAACTACAATGAATTGGTTTTGATGGAAAGCAGGATGTTACATGGGTAAATGCTTCAGGGTTCCGAAGGACTATAAGGACTCTAAGGGAAGAACACTATATCATTGTATCTTTTCCAGGAGATCACTATATAGATCATGGTGTACCTAGCAGTAGTAAATCAGAAGATGTTGCTACTGAGATCCTGACTATTATAAATGATACAGATTCAACAGAAAGCCTTTCAGCTTTAGCATGCGATGGTACAAATAATAATACTGGAAAAATTAATGGAATCATCTGAAGGTTGGAAAAGAGTTTAGGAAGGCCCTTCCAGTGGCTTGTGTGCATGCTGCATTTTAATGAACTTCCTTTAGAAAGTACTTTGCATCACTAGATGGCGGAACTACTGCAGGTCCTTCGTCGTCTTCAGGTGTAATTGCATCAGTTCTTTACTGTGATCCAAAAGACCTGCCTATAACTAACTTCTTACCCATTTCAGGAAATGTTTTGGATATTGACGAAACTATTAGAAACAGACCTAAATTGGGATCGGCTGTATTTCCTAAAGTCATGCTTAGCAGTACAAGAAGGTCGTGATACAAGTCCAGATATCCAGCTTATGAGCAACTTACTTCTGACAAACCAGGTATACTGCCTCATATAACGTGCCATGCACAAGCTGTAGAAAGAGAAATCAAAGATATAACTGCCGCCAGTTCAAAAGTTTATGGCCACAAAGCGAGACATGGCATGATATTACAATGCAAAGTGTCGCAACTGGAATTGCCTATAGGGTTGATAGCAAAGCAGATTTCTCGTGACTCGTGTAAATCAATGACAGAAGAAAAGTAACCTTCGGCTTTGCTGGCATTCTAAATATATATGACTTTTAATTATGACTATTTGTTGTGCTTTTTTCAGTTTCTCAAGGGAAAATTTGAAAAGTTCCTGTCCGCTACTTTTTAAAAGTTTAGTCAGTTTTCTCATAGTTGTAGCCACATGTGGTATATTGGAAGGATCAACCTCTAGTCCCTATAATGGCTGCACCGCTGAATTTACTCGACAAGTGACAGTACATTTTAGTCATGAAAATATAAGTAAAATAAGTATGATTTGAAAAAATAATTGATTGTTTTAAAGTATTCTAAATTCAAATATTTAATAAAATCTCTAGCTTTTACGAAAGGGTGCTACCTATTCAAGTGAAAGTTGGGAGTGGTAGACATTGTCCGATTGGAAAAAATTAACGCTTTTCAGAATCAGTATATTCAGGAGCAACTTTCTACACATGTTAGAGCTTCGCAACTTCAAAAATATAGTTTTCGACCCACCCTAATAATATATATATATATATATATATATATATATATATATATATATATATATATATATATATATTAGGTGCCCATAAACCAACGTAAAAATTTGAAGTTGAGAAATGTTAATGTGGTACCCCCTCAACTTGTTACACCTTATAAGGGCAGCAACAGTGCAACTTTTCAGCTCTTTATGACAACATTTACTGGTTGCTCAACATGTTGAAAGTTTAGTGAAAAATGCGATTTAGCGAATTTGTTAAAACTTGCTTGTTGTGCAACTTTATTGCTCAATGCCCAATGTCATTGACATCTGCTACTTATCTATTTGAATATATTAAAAATATATGAATATTCTATGATTACCATTTTTGTTTTTTGCAGACAACATTTAGAATAAATTATTAACTGTCAAACTAGCACTGCCACCGGTTAATACATTGTAAGCGCCTCCCCGCTTACCGTTCCCATCGTATTCATTAAATCTTAAACTCAACACAAATGTCACATTTATACGATTTTTAATATATTTCACGGAGCCCATTTCATGCTCCAATACTACCGGAAACACTACTACTTCCTTCCATAAGATGACGCCCCCCTCCTTTAAACTCTATGTTTTATTTATATAGCTCCTTTTTATTATATCCTGAAAAAGCGCCCTTACATGTTTTTCCTTTCCTGAGTTTACAAATTATAATATACATTATAAAAAGAGTTAAAATAAATAATTTGTAAACTCTTGTTTTCGTCATCTTATGTTATCTACTATACATATCAGTTTCTACATTATATACAATGCATCATCTACGTTACAGTAACAAAATTTTGACTACAACTGCTAGTCATACATACATATTGGTACAACTGGTACCTCCATAGATAACATAAATCAAAATACTTATACTAATAACTAACATTGCTCAATGCATTACAATTGTCCACTGACATACAAGAACTAATAGAGGCAACAGACCTTTCAATATTAATCTGTTAACTAAGTCAAAATGTTTCCACAGCATAATCACTGCTGTCACAATACACAAATTAAACCAACATACATTCACCATACAAATACAACAGATCATCATGTCAATTTCAATCTAACATTTCAGTCCAATAAAGCCAATTACTATCCACAACATTACAAACAATTTTATCTTTCCTCTGTCAAACACAGTTCTACAAAATCCTCTGTTCCATACAAAGATATCATCCAAAATCACATGTCTGCTATTCAATTGACCCTCAATCCAAAACAACCACTTAAATCCAAAACAACCCCTTAAATCCACATATTTCATCATGAACATGTAATCAACAAAACAAGCATCACCTCCACAAACTGTTTTCACTTCAACTAAAAGTCGAAAAGGCACAATTTGCTCTCCAACTGACAATATCAGTTCATCATTCACATCAACATCATCATCATTATCATAAATATCATCCTCCTCATCCCCATCGTCATCATCCCCATCAATTTGCTCTTCAACAGACAATATCAATTCATCATTCACATCAACATCATAAGCTTCATTCATCAAAGGCATATCTTTACTCAAAATATCAAATTCACCGCCATCAAAACATTTCACCACTTTACTCACAATCTCATCATCTCCATAAAATTGATCAACAAACCACATATCATGTCCCTTATCATTCAACATATTAGGTAATTCATCAAACTTCACATCATCGACATCAAGCTTCAAAAGTACATTATCGTTTGTCTGCTGTTCCGAAATCTTTATCTCAAAATATTCCTCACAAATTTCAACTTCATTAATAACAACCTCATTAAACACTTTCAGTCGAGATTTAACAACAGTAGGCTCAATTGTCATAAAATCAGTTCCTTTTACATTCATCAACATCAAAATGTCCAACGACACTTGACAATCTTTCACATCATCAACAAGTTTTACCACAACAGGTTTATTAACAATTCTACTGTCCTTTACACTTGCAATTCCAATATCACAGGATGAACCAAAAATAACACCAGGTTTGGCTTTTTCCAAAATCAGTGGTTTTGTTTTCTTAAATTAAATTTGTTTAAACTGTGTAATTTCAAAATTTCTTTTTCACATATTGATATGTCAACCGAGGTAAATTCATTACAAATGCCTGATCTTATCAGACATAAATGGTAATAATAATGTCACCCATAAATCCTCATCAAATTCAAGATCAGTAAAAATCTGTTCCACAAAATCAAAGTATGCAAAAAGTTGATTACTATCATTAGGCATTTCCTGAAGACCTTCTTCTTTCAAACACTGCGATAACGAATCACTCTGCTCCTTTTTTCCCATCTTGTCCTCCTTTTCCTTCTCTGATTCTGCTCTTCTCTTTTCCTCTTCCATATCCTTTTGCTTCCTCTCAAATTCTTTCTTCCTCTGCTCTTCCTTATCCTTTTCCTCTTTCTTCCTCTGCTCTTCCTTATCCTTTTCCTCTTTCTTCCTTTGTTCTTCCATAACCTGTTCCTCTTCATGTTTCCTCTTCTGCTCTTCTATTCTTCTCCTTCGCTCTTCAAAATCTCTGTCCCATTTCTCTTTCCGTTCCTGAAAAATCTCTGTCCCATTTCTCTCTCTCTCCTCTCTTCTTTGTCTCTCTTTGCCTCCATTTCTTCCTGCCACTGTTTTTCTCGTAACTGTCTCTCTTCTATTCTCTTTAACTCTTCTTTCTCTCTCTCTTCCTCTCTCCTTTTTTCCCATTGCATCAACATTTTCATGCAAATCATCATCTCCGATTCCTCTAATAATTGATCCATAATAATCAATAACACAATCAGTAATAACCAATTTAACCATTAATGCAAACAACAGGCAAATCTAAATAATCAAGTACCATCAACCATTAACTACACCAATTTAAACATACACCAGTATCTCAAAATACTATCAGTGATCAACAAAAGTAGATTATCTTCCTTTTACAGTTCTGTTCTCCCTCTCCAGGAACAGGATTTCGAGAAACGAGTTTTCTATCACCCATCGACTAATGACCGTTCAGCAAAGCACGTAGGTATTCTTTTATGGAATGGAAAGAATGTTCATTTGCTCATCTAATGATACGACAGTCTCCTCTGCTTACCACCTTGACCATTGAAGAATTCTGACCGACTTTTCCGCCAGCCCAACGACCCTGTCACAAATACACTCCGACAATCCCAAAGCAACGTCTCCGCCGAATGCTCCGGAAGGTACCAAGGCAACGTCCTTGACGAACGCTCCGAAAGGCACGAATCAGCGTCCCCAACGGACACTCCAGCAAAAGGCTCCCAAAGCGGCGTCACCGTCAAACGCTCTGCCCGACACGAAACGGCGTCACCGTCAAATGCTCCGGACGACTCGAGGCAGCGTTCCAGTCGAACCCTCAGCCAGACACAGGAGTCAGCGTTCCCGTCAAACGCCCAGCAAGAACACAGGAGGCAGCGTTCCCGTCGAACGCCCAGCAAGACAGAATCCACATCCAGATATCAAGAAACAACTTCGACGCAACTTACTCTCAAAACGAAGCCTCAACGGCACAAGTCCGACACAACTTACTCTCAAAACGAAGCCTCAACGTTTCTACTGTGCACAAACACCCAACGCCATGACTACTCTGAATGTATAGACGCCTAATAAATGCACGCCACGTGGCAACAACGTCCTTGCCCTTGATTTGACCGCAAATCCTCACTAAAGTCCTACACCCACTCCCATAAAAGTATCAAAACTTGACACCAAATGTAAGCGCCTCCCCGCTTACCGTTCCCATCGTATTCATTAAATCTTAAACTCAACACAAATGTCACATTTATACGATTTTTAATATATTTCACGGAGCCCATTTCATGCTCCAATACTACCGGAAACACTACTACTTCCTTCCATAAGATGACGCCCCCCTCCTTTAAACTCTATGTTTTATTTATATAGCTCCTTTTTATTATATCCTGAAAAAGCGCCCTTACATACATATAAGCATTAAACTGTAACAAGTGTGCTTTGCTATATACAATTAATTAATTATTTAGCAAATTATCATGTCTTTATTACCAACAACCAGTGCGTACAGTACTGTTTTATGTCACTTATGGTTTATAATATGAGTGACTGTACAAATTTCAGGTTATATATTATTATTATTATTATTATTATTATTATTATTATTATTATTCGACGATTTCTGAAGCGCCGTAACATGGCCATCGGCCAAAACCAAAAGCGCTGTACAGTCAAACGGTCAACTATACGATATGGTGAACAAATACGTTTTCAGCTCTTTAGCAAACGTTTCAGGTGAAGTAATCCCAACCAGCGCATCAGGGAGCGCGTTCCACAGACGTGGGTTACCGCGTATGAATTGTGTGATGCAGCTATTGTTTGTAGTAGGCATATTCTTGGCCAAATATTGTTGTAATATGAAATGAAATTATGGAACGCATTATCACATTTTAGATCATAATCTGCTTAAAATAATTAGAATAGCTTGACTACAGTTTCGTGAACAGATGGCAAAGGCTGGCAAATCTAATTCTGATCCATCCTTACCTTCAGTAGTATACTGGGATGGCAAGATGTTGCCAGATATTGTAGGCTGTGAACAAGTTGATAGGCTGCCAATCTTGGTATCAAGTTTTCAAGTGGAGCAGGTACTTGGCTTTCCAAACCCACCTATTTGTACCAGAGCAATGCAGTTGTACAACAATGATTACAGAATGGGCATTCAAAGTCACGTGAAAGACATATGCTTTGACAGCTTTGAATACTGGCATACGAAGTGGAGTTTGTCAGGATAGAGACCATGCTTTACAAGAACCTTTTGCATCTGGCATGCCAACTTCATGCGCAATAAGTGGTAGTTGGTGATGTTTTAGAGACCGCTGTGGCCGATCATCTCTGGTCCAGATATTGGCTAATTCACTATTTATGGCACCCAGATCTATGTACTGAGTCCACTGAATGGTCAAGCTGATGAACTGTGTGATGGCCACTATTTATCCAGATGGTCGATGTTGCTACTCAGAATGCTTATTACATATACAAACTATCACCTGCAGATACTTCTTGTTGCCTCAATTATCTGTCCTTCAGACGAGATATTGTTAGTCTATAGCAAGTGTTTTGCTTAGAGACTCCAACTTAGAGGACCGATTGGGCAGCTAATGGTTCTAGACAGAAGGGTTCAGTCGAGTGTCCGTTATGTTGGCAAAGACCATCTGGTTTCATACACTGAAAAGCAGAAAGTAAGTCAGCTTTACAAGAAGAAGGCCCATTTTGTTTGCCTTGAAGTGCAATGTTGGCTTACATCCTAAAGACTGCTTCATTGACTTTCATCGAGAGTGATGCTAACCGCTTATTGCTAATTGCTGGTGCTAATTGATGGCTGACACATGACATGTGGAAGATTGAGTTGATGCTTTTTTTGTTTATAACAAATTTCCATGAAGTTCTTAAGAAAAATCAAACAATTTGCAAATATACAATGCTTGCACACATTGCTTCGTAGAAGTATTAGTTTGACATTTATGCACCCATAAGAGCCTAGCATCCTTTGTAAAGGATCAACATTTGGGTGGTCATAGTTTGGAGATCCGTCAAAATTTTCCAGAAATTAGGTTAGTTCCAGGCTATTAGGCGCATATTTGACTAAATATTTCAATATAGTGAGGAAATAAAAAGTTAGGCATATATGGGTTAATAGAATGGCAATGGATAATTTTCTTTGAGGCAATTGAACTTTCTAGTTCTTGAGAATATTTACAACAACTTAATTGTTAACCTGGTGCCTCACAGTATTAAAAGTATGCATTTAACTGTTGAAGAACTTATATGGAATTTCCACGCGTAAAAATTTTCATCTATTTAGAAATCCGATAACTTTAGAGCCGTTGAGCAACCTTTAAATTTGATTCTAAAAATCTGAAAAAATTACAGAGAACTTCCTTCTCAACACATAACAAAATGGGAGGGTACCACAGTAGAAATTAAGAACTTCAGTTTTGACGGGCACCTAAATTATATATATATATATATATATATATATATATATATATATATATATATATATAGAGAGAGAGAGAGAGAGAGAGTTTCATGAATGCTGTAATGCTTGAATTTGTAAAATAAGTAAGCAGATTAGGCTTATATACTAGAATACAACATCTGATACAGCACTTGGGGACTTCACGCCACCGAAGAAAGCTTGAGGTGGGAAGATAGCAGAAGTGGTTATACGCTGGAGAGGCGCAATGGCGGAACGGGTTCAACTCCCGTAGGAGCCCTTAAGGTCGACTCAGCCTTTCTCGCTAGAGGACGGTTATAACATCGAATTGAAAAGCAGCGGTTGCTGCGAAGTAAAGCGTGGGCCTAGACGTTTGACTGGCAACCTACTCCAGTGGTGGCTCTAGGATTTGGCAAGTGGGGGGGGGGGGCGTTGGGGTGGCAACTTCTAATCATTGGGGGGAGGCAACCCTTTGTTGTTTAATGTTTGCAGCATTAAGTATAGGGTCCCAACTGGGGTGACACTGGGGGCCAGGCACTCAATAGAGGGAGCACGGCCCCCCTGCCCCCGCCCCGGTTGAGCCGCCACTGACCTACTCTATGTTAATGGTGTGTGCCACCCGTGTCGCTGTATGGCTAAAAGACCGGAGATCAGCGCCGGCCCCAACGCTAAAAATTGAGCATGGGAAAACTTTGTTTTACATGGCAGGAAGGCTTGATTCGCATAATATTCTTTATAACTCACTCATTGGCTTCCAATTTCTGTCCTCGTTGCAAGCCAAACAACAATAATATTATTGATTCTGTGAACATTTCGAGATCAGGCCCGTCTTACATTACTGAGCTAATCAAATCATCCTCTTCCACTGCACATCGCCTGCTTCGATTCACTGATCATAAGGGTGCTTACGTCCCCAAATTACGCACCGATTTTACTCAGCGTTTGAGAATGCATATTGATTTGACCCTCTCTCTGCAATGCGTTGACCCCCTCCATTCTTACTCCCTCGTTCACTTAAATGGAAAGCCAAAGTCTTATTATCTTAACTTACGATTCCAATGCCAGGAGTGTGTGGAGTAGAAATACAAACGGCACTATACGAATGCTACTTTACATTATTTTCTCAAAATCTCATATATTGGCACAATGATGATTTCATCGATAATAAAAACGTAAACTGACAAAAATATTTCTCTCACAAACGCATAGTAAGATAGCCTGAAATTTCAAAATTTCATATTAGAGGTTTGGTCTCCTTTCAACATTGCAGCAGTGTTATGCTTCATTTTCTTACCACATCACAATAATGGTCTCATTCACAAGGTATAATATGTCCGTTGATTGTCTAGTCCAGAGGTTTCCCAACTTCCCCAACCACAACACGCGGGCAACTTGTGGCCTGCCATCTATAAGAAAGTGGCCCGCGAGGTCTCAAAATATGCTCTAATAAATTTTAGTAATTTAAAAATGTATTGACGTTCAAATAAGTTAATAACTAAACGAAAACTGCAATATATATATATATATATATATATATATATATATATATATATATATATATTAGGGTGGGTCGAAAACTATATTTTTGAAGTTGCGAAGCTCTAACATGTGTAGAAAGTTGCTCCTGAATATACTGATTCTGAAAAGCGTTAATTTTTTCCAATCGGACAATGTCTACCACTCCCAACTTTCACTTGAATAGGTAGCACCCTTTCGTAAAAAGCTAGAGATTTTATTAAATATTTGAATTTAGAATACTTTAAAACAATCAATTATTTTTTTCAAATCATACTTATTTTACTTATATTTTCATGACTAAAATGTACTGTCACTTGTCGAGTAAATTCAGCGGTGCAGCCATTATAGGACTAGAGGTTGATCCTTCCAATATACCACATGTGGCTACAACTATGAGAAAACTGACTAAACTTTTAAAAAGTAGCGGACAGGAACTTTTCAAATTTTCCCTTGAGAAACTGAAAAAAGCACAACAAATAGTCATAATTAAAAGTCATATATATTTAGAATGCCAGCAAAGCCGAAGGTTACTTTTCTTCTGTCATTGATTTACACGAGTCACGAGAAATCTGCTTTGCTATCAACCCTATAGGCAATTCCAGTTGCGACACTTTGCATTGTAATATCATGCCATGTCTCGCTTTGTGGCCATAAACTTTTGAACTGGCGGCAGTTATATCTTTGATTTCTCTTTCTACAGCTTGTGCATGGCACGTTATATGAGGCAGTATACCTGGTTTGTCAGAAGTAAGTTGCTCATAAGCTGGATATCTGGACTTGTATCACGACCTTCTTGTACTGCTAAGCATGACTTTAGGAAATACAGCCGATCCCAATTTAGGTCTGTTTCTAATAGTTTCGTCAATATCCAAAACATTTCCTGAAATGGGTAAGAAGTTAGTTATAGGCAGGTCTTTTGGATCACAGTAAAGAACTGATGCAATTACACCTGAAGACGACGAAGGACCTGCAGTAGTTCCGCCATCTAGTGATGCAAAGTACTTTCTAAAAGGAAGTTCATTAAAATGCAGCATGCACACAAGCCACTGGAAGGGCCTTCCTAAACTCTTTTCCAACCTTCAGATGATTCCATTAATTTTTCCAGTATTATTATTTGTACCATCGCATGCTAAAGCTGAAAGGCTTTCTGTTGAATCTGTATCATTTATAATAGTCAGGATCTCAGTAGCAACATCTTCTGATTTACTACTGCTAGGTACACCATGATCTATATAGTGATCTCCTGGAAAAGATACAATGATATAGTGTTCTTCCCTTAGAGTCCTTATAGTCCTTCGAACCCTGAAGCATTTACCCATGTAACATCCTGCTTTCCATCAAAACCAATTCATTGTAGTTTCTGCTTCGCATCATTATGCTCAACATTAACATGTCATGTCATGAAGCCGTATTCGCTATGCGAAGGTTGGCTGCAACGCTGAACAATAATTCTCCACTGCTCCCTTTTTTAGCTGCTTCCATTAACATTAACATTCTTCCTAAAAAAATCCTTTGGCGTCGCAACTTAGCCACTGTTGCTGGAGACAACATGTTAGTCTTTAATAACTTCATTAGCAATAAGGCATTCATCGCGGTCACTTGTTTTGCCGCGACCAACTGATTTCCAGCCTTTTCCAGCCTTGAGGTTTCCACTGCAGTATGCTTTAAAAACATCCCCACCCATAGGAATTTGTTGCTTAGGAAATTCTACTGCTGGTCAGAGCCGCTGAGAGAAATTCCGGGCCTCTGTGTAGAAGAGCCAACGGGCCTCTGACAGCAAGTCGACAAGTCTGAAAAATTTTCCCCTTTTTGGTTGTCACTTTTTACGAAACGGTGTTGCAACTCTCAAAAACTAATGATTACCTTTTTTTGCTTGTCGCTTTCCCCCGCTATTTATGATGTCCTCGGCGCCCGGGCCCCCCTTTAACTCGTTGGGCCCCTGTGCATATGACATGTCGACCTCCTTTTTTCTCTTATTCCTGTTAATAATTTATCTTCATCATCGGCCCGGGCCCTTCCAGGCCGCAGGGCCCCTGTGCATTTGCCTCTGTCCCCATCTCGGCGGCCCTGCTGCTGGTCCAAGCACAGAGTGTTCTACAACACTCACTAGCTTATGCAAATCGATGCCATGTTGGCTCATAAAGAAATAAAAAATGATTTTTATAAATCAATGAAACCAAAAGATTACAATAATAAATGTTTCTTGGACGTAATGAAAGCAAATAAATATATAAGTAAAACATATGAACATCACATATTGCATTATAACATATAACAATGTATAAGAAAATTGCAAATATTTAAGCCAAAGTTGGGACCTCGTAACGATATCAAAATTTACTTTCTTTTGCATTTTAGCAATACACTGATGTAAGAGCAACTTTTTAATCATGTTAGAACAAAACAAAATTTTCGACCCACCCTAATATATATATATATATATATATATATATATATATATATATATATATATATATTTATATATTGCACCTTCTGCCTTTCTGGCTTCAGCTGCAGGCACCCGACCCCTCCAGTCCTCCATGCTTGTGAGGGCATGCCCTAACATCGATTCTCATGAATCATACATCATGGACCAGTTGTGTTTCATGAGCCAGCTTCCAGGCCCAACGTCCGGTCAACTTGACAAGCAGTCCACCTGGGACCGTCCGCTCATCCGAAAGGACAGTGACGCCCTGTCCCAAGCCCACCCAGGACCTTATCATCAAGCCCGACTCAAAGCCGTCTCGGCATGCCACGCCAGCGATTGGCTTCACGCGCTGCCCATCTCCTCTTGTGGCTTGCGAATGGACGACGAAACCATCAGAATCATCATCGGCCTCCGCCTGGGCGCCAACATATGCGAGAAGCATTTCTGCCCCTGTGGTGCCCAAGTGCTGGAAGACGGCTCGCATGGGCTATCCTGTCTCCTGCGCCCAGGTCGTACCACTCGCCATGCCACGCTGAACGATCTGGTACAGTGGGCTTTGGCTAGAGCGGGGGTCCCTTCCATCAAGGAACCGCCCGGTCTTAGCAGATCCGACGGAAGAAGACCAGACGGAATGACCCTGATCCCGTGGCAAGTCCAACGCAGCCTGGTATGGGATGCAACCGTGGCGGTCACAGAGTTGTCCATGGGTCGGTTTTGTCAACCCAACCCCAACCCAACCCACCAAATTTCCAACCCAACCCAACCAACCCAAACAAAATTCATGTTTTCTGACCCAAACCCAACCCAACCCATCCATACAAAAATGTGAAAGTACAATCGCAATTTTAAAAACTTACATACATTCAAGCACATAAATAGTTATTTGCTTATTTCGAGTTGTTATTGCAACAAACCGGAAATTCATCATTCTCATAATTGAGAAACAATGATTGTATTAATGCCAGCGTCGCCGTGATGTGATGCATTTAATTCAATGTATGTATGTTTGTATTCGAAACAACTTCCATAGTGCCGTAACATAGACTGGTCAAAGAAGCACGTTGCGTCGGTAGCCATGGGGGGTTTGACCCCTCCCCAAACCGCATCAGAAAGTTAAAAACAGATGGAAGCACATTAACAAAAATTTCGTCGGTAGCTAGAGGTAACCCCCTCCATTTTTGGCTACGCTGCTGGACATCGATTCGCTTGATCAGTTTTTACAGACAAGAAGAATAGTTCACTGTTATAAGACTGGATGGAACACAATTACAGTTATTGAGAACACACACACAGAGAGAGAGAGAGAGAGAGACAGACAGACAGACAGACAGACAGACAGACAGACACACACAGCTCTAAAATGAAGAAAGCAAGGACAAATATCATGAAGAAAATCTATAATTATATAGTAGAGATAAGGCATACAACCTGTCTTTTGCATAGTTGTTCTGATGGAATTTCGATCAGAACAAAGCGACTGATTAATACATTTATTAAACTAGATTGCAAAATATTTGACTGAGAAACGTAACAGGTAAAACCGTTGTGCCTCTTCCCTCATGGAGCCCTAAAGCACGTGCTTAGTATGCTTAATGGTTAATCCAGCCCTGCTATTGTCAACTGGCCGTTGTCGGTTTATAAAAGGAATGCGTTAAAACAAGTCAACAACAGCCGTTCACATGATTTGATCTATCTGAATAGCTACTGTCCACTGTTTACAGACTTCTGAATGCACTGCCTACGATGGAATGTAGGCTAACGTATATGGCGCCATTTTAATGACATAATACAAGACTCTAATAATTTGTCAACGCAGAAAACAGAAAACCTATATTTAACGTGGTTAACAGAATAACTGGTGAAGATTTACGAAACCTAACCCAACCAAACCCATCATTTTTTAAAAATCTCGACCCAAACCCAACCCAACCCAACCCAACCCATGGGTTAACCCAACCCATGGACAACTCTGGGCGGTCACAGTCGCCGCCACCTACTTACCATCCACTTCTCTAGCAGCAGGAGCCGCCGCCGAAGCCGCTGCTGTCAGAAAAACAGCAAAATATCAAAGCCTGACCCCCATGCACACATTCCTGCCAATCGCACTTGAGACGCTTGGCCCCATAAATCAAGACGCCCTTTGTTTTTTCAACGAGCTTGGACGTCGTCTTGCTCAGCAATCCGGAGACACGAGAGAAGGAAGTTTCCTCTTCCAACGATTGTCTGTCACTCTGCAGCGATTTAACGCCATTGCTTTTCGAGGAACTTTTCCAGACCTTGAACCGGACGAGAGTTAGCCACACAGTTTCTTAATGTCTCCGGACACTTTTTCATAAGACCTTCAGGAATGAAGTACCGAGGGCACATATATATATATATATATATATATATATATATATATATATATATATATATACATATATATATATGGTTTATAAATATTTAGATTCCTTATGTGTCGAATTGATGTTTCATCATAAAAGTCAAGATCAGAATCATCTACTCTATATAGACTATACTAGTACTCGTTTACTCCAAATTTTGAATTTTTTAACGCTGTGACCCGCTTAAGTAGCGAAAATAGTAGACATTATTATTATTATTACATTACTATTACACGGCCAATATCATAAACAAAAATACATGACTCAAGATACTTAACTAATTTATACTAGAAAGAATCAAAATTAACACAAGAATACAAATGTAGTAACTAAACAGATGTGATTAAAATTTAACATAGAAAGTAATTAGTTGATTAGAGGTTGATTATAGTAAAATGAGTTATGGATAACCTAAGGAAAAAGAATCCCATAAGGTGGTTATCCCAATTTAGAGTTATGGTTGAATGGCATAAATATAATTATGAGTGATTATAGTGTATATGTATGTAAGTGTAGGCCTATGTTAGATAAAGAAGTGATGTTGAAAGTAATGTGCTCTTAATAGAAATATAAATAAATTCCATATAGAATTAATTAGAGTTAAATCAGTTCAATTGATTTAACTCGATTTAGTATAAGGAATTTTTTAACATTACATTTAAATAAAAAGAGATTATTATAATTCTTAATATTAGAGCTAAGTTTATTCCAAATTCTAGGGCCTGAAAATTTAATCGTAAATAGTCTAGTTGTTGATGAGGCAAATGGAATATGGAGGTTATTATTGTTCCGTGTTGATTTTACATAAGATATATTGGTTTTGTCAAGAAAATAGCTGAAGTATAGAAGAATGGAGGTAGGAGTTTATCAAGTTATTTAAATATGAAAATTGATGCTTGATATTTATGAATATTTTCAATTTTAAGATATTATGTCTATTAAAAAGATTTGTTGTGTTAATATAATCATGATCTTTAAAAATTAACCTAACTGATTTATTTTGTAAAATCTGGATTTTTCTGTCATTGTTTTATGATTATTTCCCGAAATAATGTTACCATAAATTAAGTGTGGATGTATTAAGTTGTAATATAGTGTTTGCAGAGCATTGATGTTATTTTTTAAAATATGCTTAATTATATTTAATTTTTTTATATTTTATTAGCTAGCATATTTGAGTTACTTTAAAGTTTATGTTTTGATCTATTATGATACCCAGGAATTTTGTAGAGGATGATTGTGATATAATTTTATCATCCATTATTATTTGTCTCATGTTTGTCGGGATACTTCTGTTCTTAGAATAAAAATATACATAGTTGGTTTTAGTAAGGTTGGTAGCCACTTTATTTAATTTAAACCATTCAGATATTTTTATTAATTCCACGTTAATACGGTTAATTAATTCAGCATAGTTTTCATGACTAGCTAAAATATTCGTATCATCAGCAAATATTAAATAATCAAAGAAAGTCGAGATATTTGGGAGATCATTAATAAATATAATAAATAGGAGAGGTTCTAATATGGAACCTTGTGGGACTCCGTATTTGATATCTTATGGCTCTCTATTTGAAAAATTCTGATCAATATCTTAAGCTTACTTGTGCTGTAGTCGTCTTCATTTTCATCGTCTGAGTCGATGGTTTTAATAAGGCGTCCAGTAATTCTGGGGTAATGTTCCTTGAGAGCTTCTCTGAGAATTATAAACGCATTTTCTTTGGAGCAACAGAATAGAAGATCTATAAGAGCTCGACAACCTTCTTTTGCTGTGACGTTATCCATTATCTTGTACGTTTCGTTCGAGAGAACTATTCCATTCTTAACTAGAAATTCCAATACATTTATCGGATCGACTTCTGATACAAAATCTTTGTATATGTTGATGACTTGGTGTTTTATTTTATTGTTTTTCAGTAGGACTATCGTGATGTTCTTTGTTTCTATATATTAACCAAATCAAGCATATATTTTTCAACAAAATAAAAATTATTTATCCAAAATTTATAAAAGTTTTATCCACAATAAATACAATCTACAGTATATCTATTCCACACAAAGTATGCAAATTCCAACAAAATCAGTATTACAGTTTACGAGATATTAATTTGTAACTTTATACTAGTTTGGTCTCATACTGTAGAGCTATTGGTCTATAGACAAAGTACAGCATTGTAGCAGTTATACGGTAACTTAATTAGCCATTTATGCATTATATTGTATACTACTATACTTTATGTATTATATTGTATACTAAGTTTTATTCCTGTAGGTGTAAAGACAATAAGACAAACAAACCAACTAGAGGACAAAGGGCATAATGTAGGAATGAAGGGATAGGTGAAGCATAGTGGTCCTCACACAGTGCAGACCCTACTGGACCGCTTAACCTTTAATATATTATTATTGTTATTATCTGCATTACTAGCATTATATATTATTAGCATTATTATCATTAGCATTACTGTAGCATACAAGACAGTGCGTTATCGCTCAGTCCAAGTGCTGTTCAATGGCTTGAATCACCAATGAAATTCTGGTCAGCTACGCTTAATCGCTTTGTCTGTAATGTTCTGCCATATCTGTTCCCAACAGCTCCCAACCACTTAGGGGCTGTCCATTAATTACGTCAAAAATAGACGGAGTGTGTTTGAAATGAAATTGACAGTTGTTGACATGGGAGGGCCAAGACAAGTCGACGTCAACGATTTTATTTTTACAAATAATAAAAAAATAGGAAATTTCATTGGATAATATTTTTTAAACGGAAAAAAGCCCGACAAGCAGGAAAAGAGGTCATCACCGCCACATTTTGACACTTGATCTTAGTGGTCGAAAGTTTTTTGGACATAATTATAGGGGTCATTGAGGGTTTGACAGTTGACGACAAGGGGAGGGGCAAAATGCCCAAAATTGTTGACGTAATTAATGGAATCTCTTATATCAGATGATCCAGGTCACGAGTCTGTCGTTTGTGGAAAGTTGCTACAGTGCCCTAATTCAAATCGTCGACCGGATTCAGATCCGTACAGTTCGTTGACCAGTTCTCTGGCTCAACGAAGTCAGGTACGTTCTCAGCTAGGAAGGCAACTGTCTTTCGCGATCGATGTGCAGCATTGGCGCCTACTTATTTAAAGATGAAATGTTTGGCCGTCATCAACGTAATTTTTGTCCGGTTGGTTTTTTCAGCACACTAAGTCTATCGTCGATACATTAACTATCCCCTTCTTAATTCGATAATATTGATCACTTGTACTTACCTTCGATCACAATCCTGAGATCTTTGTTCTCGTTTTCTCGAGTCTTCAAGAGGTTTGTGAGTTCTAGTTTCTCGTCATTTTGAGTCTTCAAGAGGTTTGTGAGTTCTAGTTTCTCGTCATTTCGAGTCTTCAAGAGTTGTGTGTGTTCTAGTTTCTCGTCTTTTCTATTTTCTTCATACAAAAAAATAAACCATAGTTTAAACTATCTTTATAAGAAACATTTGATTAAAGTTCGACTACTCGATTATTCACAAAATCGATCTGAAAAGGAAGACTGTCGTGAAAACCTTTTCAAAGGCCTTGGGAATTTACAGATCTTTACACTCTTTACACACCTGAGTCCCCTCTTGTCCGTAAATTGCCATTCCGATATTTCATTTCCAAGACTTCAGGAAGTGATAAATCTTTAAATAACCATTACAACTAGAATCGTATGATTTTGTAAAAGTTAGCTACATAATCGTTCGTTACCAAATTGGTGTGACCCAGTTGTCTTGCTCCGTCAAGGTAAATCGTTTCAATATTGTATTCGTTTCAAAACATGCCGGATTTTTTATCAGTTAATATTGAGTCAAGTCAATGGCTAATCAACAGCTGTCTATGGGCCATGTCCATGCCAGCAATTGTCCAATGAACAAAAGTCCATGTGAGCAATTGTCCAATGAACAAAAGTCCATGTGAACAATTGTTCTATGAGCGATTGCACTGCGAACTTGTGAGCGATTGTCCTATGAGCAATAGTCCTTTAGTGGAAAGCACTATCGCCCTACTATTATTAAAAGAATAAGACCACTTCCAATGTGAATTGTTTAATGGTCCTCGGCCGACTGCCGACTGACTCGAGCAATCGCTCAACCTCGTATATTAATATTAACTCTCATCAGACAACAACAGTTTAGCCACACAGTCAGGCGACAGGATGCATGCAAGCTAGCTAGCAGGTTCCTATGAAGCATTGACCGATGGAAGTGAGGAAGAGGAGGAGACAAATTGAAAAAGACCACCCAGGTATTTTAAATCTAATATCAAGGTAATGCTGGTGCTACATAATTCAAGTTCCTAAAGACTAATATTAACCACTACCCTAAACACTGACTCAACCTAATCTGATCTAATTATCTCTTACTCAAAACGCTATCCACTATAGTCCTATAATTAATCAAACGTCCTAGATCAGTAAATTTCTCCTACAGGTACCTAAAAACACTGTAAAACAATTCATCACCTCTCTGAGTATTTTGAAGAAAAACCAATGCTGAGTAGGAACCTCTTTCTAGTGGTGCGTGAGTTAAAGCTAATTAATTTATGGGATTAGGATCTGTACACTTATAACATTTCTTACATTCTTCAACTAAATAATCATCTAGCTGTACAGAATCCCGCCTATTAAGCCTTTCTTAATCAGAATACGGCACGCGACAGATATACATTATTCGACGGAACTGAACCAAGCTAAATTGCTTTTTACGATTTTTAAGGTGGAGATGAAGTCGGAATTTTATAAGCATCACGTGACATCAGATTAGGTGATTTCGTACACTGAGCTTACGTTTTTGGTTGCGTCTACGTCTTTCTATGAACAGGACGAAACCAACAAGAACAATGATCAGACCGACCAGTGGCAAAACGATCGGAAGTACGGTGCTTCCTATGCAAAAATATTAACGCACTCATTACCAGTAACTCTGACTTGCGTCCTATGACAGCAAAAGTATTGGAAATACAACAGAAGCAGCAGCAGCAATTAATACTACAAGCTACTAGCATGACCATAAAATCGATTAATCATCAAAATAATACGTTATTTTGAGTTTAAAGTAAATTATCGATTAGATAAAACTTCAAATTACTGTGTAAGATATTGCTTTGATTATTACCTTCGTCGACGGCTGTTACAGCAGAAACCAGAAAAACGCAAGAGACGTTTCTGATGCTGTACTCCACTTCGCATTGGTAGATTCCTGGCTCCTGAATTAAAAGAGTATGATTTGCACTCAATGATGCGTGTTTGTTGCCTTGCTCAGATTTCCAATTGTATTTGAAGTTTAGGTTGCTTCGTACTGTGCAGTTTATGTTCTCGTTGACTTTTTTCTGAGTGACACTGCGATTTGCATAGAAATCTAAAAGTTACAAGAAATTGTTAAGAAAATCATGCATTATGTATTTGCCAGATCCTTGCTGTTCAGGCCTTTGATTGTCATATGCTGATCCTTACTAGTGCTTTTTACCAGCAAAAAGGTATGGAGACGCATTTTTTTGAGTTTGAGTTTGAGTTTGAGTTTATTTCCAAAAGCATACAGTAATCATCAATCCGATAATAAACATATATATATATATATATATATATATATATAATACTTAATTAAAGTGGAAAAAAGGACAATAAAGTAAAGTAAAGTAAGTAAAGTAAAATCTCGTGGATTTCTATAGCGCCTTGGAAAGCAGCACAACAGTAGCTGCTTATTCTCAGGCGCTCAGCCTCTCTTAAAATAGCTATAGGAAAGGTGTGGGATCAGCCAGGCAATGGTCAATATCCGAAGGGCAGTGAGGCTAGGTTGTTACAACTATGGCGGAAATGATTTCAGAAACAGGAAGGATTTAAGCTTAGACCTGAAGACTTGAGGAGATAGTGCGGGAATTATAGGAAATGAGGAATCAGATTTTATTGTTTTAAAGTGTCCAAGTGTGCGAAGGGAAGCTGGGATCGAGTTCCAGAGTTCAGGTGCAGCATATGAGAAGGCACGGTTGCAAATTTTCAGGGATGACTGATTTAGCGGGCGTGACAGAGTGAGATGAGATGACGAACGTGTGGGTCGAGGAGGCTGAGGGGTTAATAGTGATCTAAGGTAGACAGGTTTGATGACTGAAGTGAGCTATGTGTAAGTGTTATTATCTTATATTGGATACGTTCTGTTATTTTAAGCCAATGTAATGATTTTAGTATGGGTGAAATATGGGAGAATTTAGGTGACTTAGTAACAGCACGAGCAAGTGCATTTTGTATTGATTGCAATTTGTTGATGGAGGCTTTGGGAAGGTTATAGTAGAGGGAGTTACAGTAATCTAATTTGGAGTGGACTATAGAGGTGGCGATTGTGGACGCAGTCTTAATATCAAGACAAGGACGTAGGCGACGAAGGTCCCGAATATGAATAAAGCAGGCTTTTGAAAGTTGGGAGATTTGTGATTCGAAGTTTAGAAAAGAGTCAAATTTGAATCCGAGATTTCTAGCAGTTGGAACAGGGATTATTGTGGTGTCAGGAGCCAAAACTAGTTTAGGATTGTCAATTTTTTTGAGTTGTTGGGGTAGTCCGATTAAAAGAAACTCTGTCTTAGATGGGTTGAGAGCGAGGAGATTAGATGACATCCATGCAGAGATTGACGAGAATGCAGATTCAAGCTCAATAATAGAAGCATTGAATGAAAGAGGTGAGAAGGAAAGAATAGCTGAGTGTCATCGGCATAGAGTTGGTGGTTTAACTTGAGGGAATTAATTAGAGATGAAAGTGGTGTGGTGTAAAGGCTGAACAGTACAGGCCCGAGAACAGATCCTTGAGGCACTCCATAATCTATAATATTAGAAAAAGAGAAATTTGGCCAAGACAGGACACTTGAAAAGACCGAGATTTGAGATAAGATGCAAACCAGTTGTGAGCTTTTTCAGATATGCCAAACCAGAGAGAGAGTCGCTCGAGCAGAATTTTGTGATCTATGGTATCAAATGCTGCAGAGAGATCAAGAGACAAAGGCCAGTAACTTGGCGAAGACCAATTGCAGTTAAGAGTCTGTCATAAATGTAGGCGAGGACAGTTTCAGTTGAGTGATGTTTAGTGTAGGCAGATTGATGAGCATTATATAGTGAGTTACTTGAAAGGTGTTCATTCAGTCTGGAAAGCACAGTTTTTTCAGTAAGTTTTGATAGAAGAGAAAGATTTGAGATGGGGCGATAGTTATTGAGATCTTCTCTGTCAAGACCAGGCTTTTTTAGGAGAGGAGTGACAAAAGAGTTTTTGAATGCGGATGGGAAAGTGCCTGAGATAAGAGAGAGGTTGATGATTCTAGTTATAATAGGCGTAAGCACGGTGGCACACTGTTTGAGTAAAGAGGTAGGTATGGGATCTAGGTAACATTGTTTGTTTGGCAAGGATAGTAGAAGTTTGGATACCTCTTCTTCAGTTGTAGGAGTGAAGCTGGATAAATTGCATGGAGGTTGTGGGGGAGGAGGATAATGAGGAGAGGTGGTTTGAGTAATAGTGAAAGACTTGAGGACACTGCGAATCTTGGAGATTTTTACAGAGAAGAACTTAGCAAAAGATTCAGCAAGTTCTGACAGGGAAATGGATTGAGGAAGAGGTTTTGAGTCTTTGCGATGGAAAAGATCATTTACAGTTTTCCAGAGCTTACGTGGATTTGAGCTATTTGTTGAAATGATGTTAGAATAGTACTTCTTTTGGCAGATGTAAGGAGATTATGATAGCGGTTGGTGGTGGAACGAAGATTTAAAAGGTCAGATGGAGAATGTGTTTTATGGTAGGTTCGCTCAAGACGTCTGCGAAATGACTTGAAAGCGTGAATGAAAGAGTTATACCAGGGTTTGCTGTTATGAGACGAAAAAGGTCTAGTGATGATAGGAGCATGTTTATTGAGAAGACCAGAAAGCACAGAATTGTATTTATCGATCAGTGATGACAGGGTAGTAGGGTGTTAGTAATTAGGTCAGATGACTTAATGTTATCACAGAACAAGGCAATGTCAATTTTGTTGAGACGGCGGAATGAGTAGGTGCCACGAGGTGGAGGAGTTGGTGAGCAGATACTTAAAATGGTGAAGATGGGAAAATGATCAGATGGAGAGACTTGACTAATTGCTGAGATTGGAGATAATGATGAAGAAGATGACGTGATAAGTAGATCTAAAGTGTGTCCAAAAGTGTGAGTTGGAAGAGATATGTGTTGCGTGAGGTTTGTCTGTGTGAGCAGCTGCATGAATTGGGTAGAGTTAGGATCATCACTCTTGTCCACGTGTAAATTAACACGTTGAGCGCTAAGGACGTCAACTGACGTCTTTATTTTGGTTTCTCAGGGCGCTAGGGACGTCATATGACGTCCTTAGTTCAATGCAAACTATTTTAGCTTATACGGATCTTGGAATCATTCTTCTGCTTTCTTTAGCTACTAGAATGAGTGACCAATCAAAAAGGCGTATTCTATGGAAGATGTATGAATATTTGTCCTATAAACATTTGTTCAAATAAAGACAATATACTCAACCACAGCCTCGTAATTATAATCCTCCCTGACGCGTGGTATAAGCGTACACCCGGAGAATTCCAGCTACGATGTAATTACGTGGCTTGCATTGTCAAGTCTTCCATCCAGTGAAGCGGACAATTTTTGGTTCGGGGTGTGAGGGAATCATTTGGACCAGATAATAAAGGTTGGAATTTAAATTGAAATTGTTTCCATTTTATGGCAGTAATTTCTCCAATCGCTATTGTTGAGCTAACTATTGTTCCGTCACCTTCCAGGGCACCGGCATTTTTCCTATGAATTGGCGCATACCTGAGTAAAGTGAACATGATACTAGTAACAGATGGCTTCTAAACGCATCTGCTTCAAAATATTTTCCCCTACAGGTGTCTAACGTGATTGTGCCTTGAAAATAATCTAGCGGCATTCACGTTGGTCACGCACGAACGCATTCGACACCAGCCGCGTCCTAGGAATCCATCGTATCGCAGTCAACGTGTTAAAGTCGCCAGTAATTAAGAATTCGTGTGGAGTTGTAGCTGCAGAGCCCAAAAAGAGGTAAATTCATCAAGGAATGTCACAAATGAGGCTGAGTATTTTGATGATAATGGGGGACGATAAATGTTAAAAATAGTTAGTTTTGAGAGAGGAAGATTGAGGGTGACTAATGAGCATTCAAATGAAGAGAAATTCATTGAAGAGGAATTGCTAATTTGTATATGATCACGAATAAGAAAAAGCAGTGCCTCCACCTAGATTAGAAGAACAGTTGGTAAATTTTTTTCAAACGGGGAAAGCTCAAGAGGGAAAAGCCAGGTGGGGTTGCCTCGATCAACTGGCATGAAGTTGTAGACGGAGATACCCAGGTTTCAGTTAGTGCAACTATGTCTATGGCTGAGGAGTGAAGCATGTGTATTGGAAAGAAGGGTCTAATTTTGTGTTAGCAAGTTCGTGTAGTGAATGTGTGTGTTGAGGATTAGTGAGGATCTGATGTTGAGAGTGCATAGTGTCATGTGTGATTGGGATGGTCCGGGATTTGGGTGGATATCGCCTGAAAGAGCGAAGAAGGATGATAATGATATCTGTGCGTCGGGTGAGATGGAAATGCGAACGGCGAAGACGAAGATGTGAACAACGGAGGGTTAAGGAAAAGGAGATAGAATTTTGTTTAAATGTGAGTATTGATCAACGGCAGTGCGGTAGGTCAATGATTAATCGGTTTTCGTATATCAAGCTTATGGGAAAAAAAATGAACAGTTAGAATAAACAAATAGAGAGAAATAATGTCATGATGTCAGGCTGAGATTAACGAGTAAAATAAAGTTGTGAAGAAAAGTCAAATTATCTTTCAGCTCATGCAGCGGCTCACAAGCTCAGCACGAGGTCAAAAGTGCAGCCAATATTAGTGTGGAGTAAAAATTTAATTTGTAAAAACTAAGAGAAGGCCTAAATTCAATTCAATTACAAATAGTAACGGTAATGAAATGAGCGATAATAGGTCATGTTGATTCTGAGTCTATAAATTCCGGCAAAGTTAAATAAAACTGGTTAAAGAAAAATATACCGACATAAACTGCAGGAAACAGCCTAAAAATTAAGAGTAAAAATTTTAACAATTCGCAAGAGCAACATTCAAATTTGTCGAGTTAATAAACAAACTGAAGAGAACAAAATCTCAAGCGACTAATCTGCGTCACTGCCCCTGTACCCTCTACCCATAACATGTTCAACGTAAGTAAAGACAACTGACATTACCATGAGTAGACCTATAAGGAAACAAACAAGATTAACCTAAGGGATCCTGGAATCCCGATAATTGGTTAATCTATAATGTCACAGTCTAACGTAATCAATTATGCATATGGTCAAGGATCAAGGAAAACTTCTATTATTGTCTATGTAATATTTTCAACAACAACAAAAAGGAGGTTGTTAACATTGATAAGAGATTAGCATTACAACATTCAAATGAAGAGGTTTGTATATGTAGATAAAAAGACAAAAATTGCTACGAGGAGAAGAGGTTTTGACATTGGTTTAAGCATATTAAAGTGGGTTAATTGATAAGAATGATTTTATAGAGATCTTGAAACTGGATAAATTAATTAGATTCTTAATCTCGTGGGGGATTGTATTCCAAATCCTAGGCCCATTGAATTTGATTGTAAATAACCTAGTATTGGTCGCAGCAAAAGGAATGAATAGATTTAATCTATTTCTTAATACAGTGTCAGTTTTAATATAGGCACATTCAAAAAATTTGTTAAGATAATATATTCATGGTAAGAGATTATGCAAATATTTAAAAATAAATAAGGAAACTTGATACTTGTTGATAAATTCCGTGTTGAGAAGTTTGAATTTCTTATATATAGTTAAGGTGTTTATATATACACTATACAGGTTCATTAAATAACAGTCTAACTGCTTTATTTTGTAAAATTTGGATCCTATCTATTATATTTTTGTAATTGTTACCCCAACTAATATTGCAGTAAGTTAAATGTGGATAAATAAGTGTAAAATAAAGCTTGTGCCTGACGGCAGAGGTTAAAGAACTGTTAATGTGTTTGAGAATGTTTATGTTTTTAGATATTTTACTCGCCAGGTGTTCTGCATTTTCTTTCCAGTTTAGATTTTGATCCACAATTATCCCCAAAAATTTTGTGGATGTAGTTTGCGTTATGATAGTGTTATTAAGATTAATTCGACCTAAATTAGTATCAAGATGTTTGTGTTTAGGGTCAAAATTGATAACATTAGTTTTAGATAAGTTAGGTGCTAATTTATTACATAGAAACCAATCTGTGATATTTATCAATTCCAGATTAGTCATGGTAGTTAATTCGTTATTATCATCATGACTGGCAATGAGGTTAGCATCACCTGCATATAACAAATATTCAAAGAATTTAGTGGAGTTAGGCAAATCATTAATGTACAGAAGGAACAAAAGTGGACCTAGGATAGAACCTTGTGGTACACCATATAATATATTACTTAGATCTGATTTGGAATTATTAACAATAGTAAACTGCTTTCTGTTAGTTAGTTAGATAGTTGGTTAACCAGTTGTGTGATATTCCTTTAAAACCATAGTAATAAATTTTATCTAACAAAATTTCATGACTTATAGAATCAAAAGCTTTGGATATGTCCAGGAATATGCCAAGAGTGTGTTTGTTGGATTCGAAATTAGTTGTAATTTTATTTATTAATAATTGAATTGGCATAAAAGTAGAATGACCTGGCCTAAATCCAAACTGAAATGGGGAAAGCATATCAAATTTGTCAAGGTATTTTATAATCATATTAAACGTCAGTTTTTCAAATATTTTAGCAAATACTGGCAGATTAAAAATAGGTCTATAGTTGGATGTATCAGTTCTTGAACCACTTTTGAAGATAGGCACAATTTTTGCAATCTTTAATTCAGAAGGAAATATTCCTGTTGAGAAGGAGGAATTTACAATATCTGCAAGAATTTCAGCTATCCAGTCCGCACATTTTATTATAATATTTTGACTAATCCCGAGGAATTTTTGTTATTTAGGTTTTTTATTACATCCATGATTCCATACGGAGTAGGCCTACATGGGAATATTTGGAAAGTATGGTTATTAGGGTTGTTAGTTAATGTTTCAAATATTTTAGATTTACTTGTAGAAGCGTTAAACTGCTTAGCAATGTTGGGCCCACGTTAGTAAAATAACCATTAAATTTGTCAGGTACATGGTTACTAGGTATATAAATTAGATTATTATCAACGGTCTCTTTTAAGGTTATTATATTATTTTTATTATTATTTTTATTTAGCATGTTATTGATAAGTTTCCAGGTTTTTACAGGACAGTTTTGATAGTCAAGAAATTTAGTAGAATAATATAGTTTCTCAGCATTTTTTCTAATAGTTTTAAATTTATTATTATATTTGTTAAATATCGCTTTATTCTTTGTTGTAGGATCTTTTATATAATTGGAGTATAATTTCGATTTAGTTTTCATTGATTTATAGAGTACTGGGGTCATCCATGGTTTTTTGAATTTATTACTCTCAGTTTTGGTTATTTTAGGGAAAGATTCTTCATAATTTGTATTGATTATATCAAGAAAAGTAGTGTACGCTAAGTCGGTGTTGTTTTGAGTACAGGCTTGCCTCACCGGAGTCCAATCAACATGTTTAATTTTTCCAATAAAATTCTGAGTAGACTTTTCATCTAGTCTTATTATTTCCAGTTTTTTAGAAATCAATTTTACAGTAGGTTTCATATCTATTGATAACAATATAGGTAGATGATCAGATATGGGATAATTTAAGATGGCCGAGTTCAAATTAAAGTTGATACAGTTAGAGAAAAAATTATCAATTAAGGTTTCAGTAAATTCAGTTTTTCTAGTGGGTTTATTAATCAGTGGAATAAAACTGTTAGAAAGCATCATGTTATAAAAGTTTGAGGTTGGTTCATGAGTTTTAACATTTAATAAGTTAATGTTAAAATCCCCTAACACTATGATGTTTTTATCTTTTAGATTCTTAGAGAGTAGCATATCGATTTCAGTATTAAATTTATCAAGGGATATATCTGGAGGTTTATAAGTACATATGAGATAAAGGTTTTTAAGTTTGTCAAGTGATACTTTAATAATCATATATTCAAATGATGTTATATTGATATTTTTGAGTTCAATTACCTCATATTGAAGTGATTCATGAATAAAGAAACCAACACCTCCTCCTCTTTTACTGTTGTCTCTAGATGTATGTTCAAAGTGAAAATCATTAATATTAATTAGCTGAGCTATTTTCGATTCAAACCAGGTCTCTGTTACCGCTACAATTTTGAGGTCAGTTAATTTTATTAACAATTCCAGTTCATTAATTTTATTGTTTATACTTCTACAGTTACAGTGCAGTATATTAAAGGCTTTGTTATATGAATTCAATTGAAAGAAGTTATTGATCATTTCCAAGTCATAATAGTTACTTTGAGGCAGTTCTAATTTATCTAAAAAGTTTAAATCAGGGTCAGAGTTTAATTCATATTCCGATATTTTATCATGGCAAAATTTAGACAATCCAAAAACTTTAGATTCATTATCATTAGAGATCATACTTAAAAACTACAGTACTACTTACAGTATAAACAAAATTATCCAAACAATGACTAAAAAAGCTTAACTAAGGAAACTTTCAAAATTGAAGAGACCTCTAGTGCAAGGAGAGAGAAGAGACTATAGAATATAACGCAGGGAAGATCACTTTAACACAAAAACCAATGAAGGAAGTAACATGAGTATTAGAGTAGAAATTAGGGAATTAGGGAAGAGGCAAACTTCAACTTTAAACAGTCGAAAATGGTGATCAGGACTATCAAGAGAAATTCGGAAATTCCAACGGGCCATAAAACTGAAATTTTTAATGGTGAAGATGAATTTGCTCATCAATTCTCACAAGTGGTGATGACCTTTCTTTGTCATCGTCTGTCAAAATTTGGCGATGACCGTTGACAACATGGCCAATATACAGTAGGTGCGAAAGCGCTGTTCCCGTGCGCTCCCTCACGCATTATAACAAATCACTATGCAAATGAATCTGTCAAAAAGGTGCGAGAACGCCATTCAAGAAAGCATTGATCCTTTCTATTTGATAAAAACTTCAGTGACATTGAACTATTACATATCTACACCAAACGTGTTAATATTTGATACGAAAATGTTATAATGAGGTAGGCCAACATAGTTTTAAAAATCTATAATATTAAGATCGTTATCTGTATGTCTGTTACCTTCAAGCGTTCTGATTGGTTGACTATTGGTAGACGGTTTAGACCGTTTAGTCCTTACGTCGCGATGCGTTGGTGGGCGAGCGTTGACTATTGGTAGACGGTTTAGACCGTTTAGTCCTTACGTCGCGATGCGTTCGTGGGCGAGCGTTGACTATTGGTAGACGGTTTAGACCGTTTAGTCCTTACGTCGCGATGCGTTGGTGGACGATGTTCGAAGACGACGTTGCTATTGGTAACAATTGTTCGTAGAATCGTAGTTTAACACGGTCGGCTGGGCGTGCGACGACGTTGCTATTGGTAACAATTGTTCGCAGCCTCAGGTAGTTGTGCGTACACAAAAAAATACGTGTACAGCGTCACACATGGCCACAGTTGCGTGATTTTAACGTACATAGGCCTAATTATTACGTGGCGCAGAGCTTGGCTAGGTGGCGATCATTGAAATATTGTTCAGCATGAATTCAATGATTGGGTATTAGGTATAGGTATTGGATTAGTATTATCTTGCACTGCGAACGAAGCGAGCGCGAGCGAAGCGAGCCTCTTTCTAGTGTCAAAATAAGATCCGTCCTAGCGCTGCCAATTGGAAGGAAGTGCATAATGGGTTCGAGTTGTGTGAGAAAGGACTAAAAACTATGCTCCAGGAGAATGATAGAAGTGCATCACCGCAGAAGGAGAGGGCACAGTTAGATACAGGTAAAGACAGGTAAAGAATTGCCTAATTGAAGCGCGCTATTGGGGACCATGCTTAAGAGCAAGTGCTCGTTAGCCGAGAGAGTCAGGTAAAGAGACAGGTATATCGGGTCATCTTTCTATCCACACAACGTAGGAATATATTGTCATATATTACAGGGCTGTATATTCTAATTTCGAAGGCGCAATCTAAATCCTCGAGATATTACTTACTTACTTGCAGGGGCGGTTCCACGTTGGGGATGACTGTGTCTACAATGGAAGATGATCGTCTAAGCGGATTAGCCTTGATGTACATCCGCAAAGAGATGGACATATCCATAGACAATGCCATCAACAAATTCGCTTCCAGCCAGAGGCGGTTCCACATAGGGGATTACTGGGGATGCATCTCCCCACCGAGCTTCTTTTTGTTTGTTGGGCCTTTTTCGACAAGGTTTACTTATGTTTAAATGTTTGTATGTTATTGGACAAAATGCTGCTAATGACTTTTTTCTTGTCAATCTTTTTCAGGATTTCGTTCCCCCAACCAACTTCCTAGAAATTCATTGCATCCCTCTACTAATATTTCTTGGAACCACCACTGCTTACTTGTATTAATAATTTTATCAGCTTACACAGTATTTTGGCGACTTCTGTGCTGCAATTAAAGTTCGAATCAATCGAGGCTGTTGTTTGGCAAATGAAAACTGATCCATCGTATTTTGGATCAGATTCCAGAATTAAACTGCAGTTTCGTCTGTTAGGTTTATCCTCGCAGATTGAACTGTTTAGGGTTTGATTGTCATTCAACAATCTCCACGTGAGATGCGGAGAGCTGCCGTTGAATAAGACGACACAGTTGAAGACCATTTTCTCTTGCTGAAGGTTGCAAGTATTCGGACCGATAAAGCCGTGAGGGTGCATGCCAGAGTAGCAGACAGGATTTGAATCTGTCAAGATAACAAGCATAAGAATTTGCAATCTTTCAACATGCGTTGAAGTGATCTCTCTGATCTGTCCTTAAAGTACGTCACTCTATTTTTGAGTGTTTGATCCCTCCCCTGTCATAAACTGTCACAAATCTCGGACTCCCGTGAAGGCTCGTTTCTTGAACTTCTGATACTTACTCTCTATACAACCCACTTGGGTTCACTTCTTGATGAACGTTCATCAAGTGGCTTATCATCTTTATTCTGATGATACTCAAATTCTCATCTGGTTTGATCAATCTTCTTCAAAGTCATCTCTTGAGACTTTATACAACGCCTTCACTAGAATTCAGTCATGGACGGATTCAAATACGCTTGTTTTAAATTCATCAAAAACTGAGTTCTTGCTATTAGGTACTCTAGCATACACTGCAATTGACCGAATTTGAATATCTGAAATCTGTAATACTAGAAGATTCCACTGTTGCTTCTAGAAGTACTTCTGCTCGCAAACTTGGTGTGCTATTTGACTCCTCCCTCTCTTTTACTAGTCACATAAATTCAGTCTGCAAAATTACTCATATCACATTCGGGACATTCATCGCATCAGACATCTCCTCCCTAAGCCTGTTCTTATCTAATAGTCTAGATTGTTGCAATTCCCTGTTTTTCGGCGTCACAAATTCAAAGATGCAGAAACTCCAGAGAGTACACAATTCCTTAGTTAGAGTCATATCCAAAACTTCAAGATTCGAACATATACAGTAACTCCAGCTAGACAGTCCCTACATTGGCTTCCTATCACATACCAAATTAATTATAAAATGTGTCTTTTAGTATTTAAAACCACGTTATTTAACGAACCCTATTACCTTAAGATGCGACTAATCCCTCGATCCACTAGGTATTCGGCAGGACTTTCATCTGTTGTTCCTTATTCTCGCACCGTCATTGGCACTAGTTGTTTCTCAGTGTGTGGCTCCAAGCGTGGCTCCAAGCTCCAGTGTGTGGCTGGACCATATCGTATAGTTGACCGTTTGACTGTACAGCGCTTTTGGTTTTGGCCGATGGCCATGTTACGGCGCTTCACAAATCGTCGAATAATAATAATAATAAGCGTTGGAATTCATTCTCTCTCTCTCTCTCTGTCATCTTTGACTGTGTCCAGTCGTTGATTCAGAAACGATTTCTCTCCACTTGTCTCTGCTGCTCGTCAGTTCCTCCAGAGTCGTCCTATTTCTTCCGGTTGTTTTCCCTTCCAGCTTGAGCCCCACCGTGTTGAGGTCTTTGCTTATGCAGTTCATGAGCATCTCAGCGGTTATATTACATACACCTGGAGCCTTGTTCTTTCTCATTTGTCTAATGGCATTTGTTACCTCCTCTATGGTCACCTCTTCTGCTGTGTCATTTCCCTCTTGTACAGTAGTTGTTCCATTCCTTTTATCTCCCTTATTGTTCTCTCCGTTGACATAGGTTCTTCCTTGTTCAACATGGTTTCAAAATGCTCTTTCCATCTGTCGATTATCCCTGTCTTGTCTGTAATGACTTTTCCTTGTGGATTTATTATCGGTTCTAGTCCTATTAACTTGTTACCTCCCCTCGAACATAGTTTATTGACGTTTGCAAACAGAGTCTTACTAACTCCTTGTACGGCTTCCTCTTCCATCTCTTTTGCTATGCTTTCCAAATACTTATTTCTGTCTTCCTTTATTTGACGTTCCCGTTGTTTTTCTCCCACCTCATATGCATTTTTATCCTCTTCTGACCCAGTTGTTAGCATTTGTCATTACCGATATCAATTCGTATAACTAACATTTTATCATCTTTCAGATCTGGTAACTTACCTGGTTGACTTGGCTTATCCTCTTAGATTGCTCCCCCGCTGTTCTGACTGATCTTACGGATAGACCTGGCTCTAATTCTATTTGGATTTGGTGCGCCATCGGCTTATGCCCTGGGCATTATGATAGTAGCTCTATAGAAGTTGATTGATTGATTGAGTATTTATTATATTCGAGGTTTTCGTTCAATGTTTAGCAACGAAACCGTTATTCAACATCCGCAATGATAACTAAAATAAATAAGGCCTGAGATTTTATGCATCTCGGGCAAAACATTGATATTGAGCAAAAATTCACTTTAAAACATTTATTATGCCTACTTTCATGTATATTTAATGTTTTATTTTTACTGAAAGTGTGACGTCACGGTGGTTCTTACGCCCTCCTCTGTCACAAACTGTCACACTTTCATAGACTCCTCCTCTCGTTGTTGACGTACTTTATGGACGGTCCCTATCGTCTGTTGTCCACTACTTAATATTGGTGTGGTAACTATCATTAAAATATAGCACTCAATTTAACTAAACTAAGCTTATTTAAAAATGAGACATGTGATATATAAAATCTAAACATCTTTAACTCATAAATATTAAATCGTCTCACAATTGGTTATCAGGCAGATGCAATGATTCGGAATACATACATAATACAGTCAGATGCGTTGAACTGATTCGTCGTCCGGTGTCTTCTTCTGAACAATAATACCATCCAGCGTCTTCGCTCCTAACTTTCGGAATAATAAGTATGTAAGTTCCGGCGTTATGATTTTCTGTGCGGAATCTTCCCAAGTAGGGAACTTTCAATCCTCCTCCGGCAAAGACGTAATTTAAGCGTGAATTAAAATGCCATTGGATGTCAATTGATGCATTCGTGTAACAATGTATGGAAACAATGTCGTTGACCAAGACATACTCGTAAGTCTTGTTGACCAAGGCTACATTATTACCGAATGTCATTCCTAACATAACACATGCAGTTATTGCAAGTACTATTAACCACCTAACCGCGTATTTAACTGTAACTCAATGTAAAATGGACGGATATATCTGGGATCCCCAGTTGATCTGGCCTTAAAACACATCTCTTTGACTTGGCATACCCCCTTAGATTGCTCTCCCGCCGTTTCGGACTGATCTTCTGGCTTGACCTGGCTCTAATGCTATTTGGATTTGGTGCGCCATCGGCTGATGCCCTGGGCATTGTGATAGTGACTAATAGTGGCGCTATAGAAGTTGATTGATTGATTGATTGATTGATTAAGGGGTTAATTAAGTAAAATCAACCACCGAAGACATTTTATATCAAATACAACTATATTACAACAATTAGTGATGTTAAATCTTCTAGCCTGTGTCACCGCCTCCCCTACCCTCTTTAGTCTGTGCTCAACTTGCCAGTTGCCGAGGTTACTGGAATGCTCTGTAGATAAACAGGTGTAGCCTCGTACTCAATCGATTGTTGGGTTCGGCGCTGCTCTTCGGTTATTAAGCAAGCAGCGACGCAGGTGGCTTACGCCATTAATCGATACTAGATTGCCATTCTCTAGACCCACGTTTTACCCTTGAAGATTAATTCTGCTGACAATGTATCGACTCCTAAGCAATGAATGGCTTGGTTGGTCGCCGGAACCACGACTAAATATCGGGATTGCTTAACTTCGATGTTCTCACGGTAACCGGCCGCACAACGCACAAGTATGTCGATACTCTTTATATACATGACCTCAAAAGACAGCCGTTTTAGCGGACATATTTACGTTCTACGCTGGTTTTCAAATTCTTGCCGCACTGAGTGCAGGCATGTGACTTAGTGACTGCCTTCTCAACTGCTTCGCACCACGTACTTTGCTCTTCCCTCTGGTCGCAGAGAACAGCCTGACTACATCCATGTGAATGCTATTTCTCAGCATCTCTAAAATTATAGACTCTTTATAAGACAACTGCCCCTGAATAGAAGTATATGACGCTCTATGCATATCTTTGCATTGCGTTACTTCAAATAACAGCATAACTCATCGTCATCATCATCATCATCATCATCATCATCATCATCATCATCATCATCATCATCATCATCATCATCATCATCATCATCATCATCATCATCATCATCATCATCATCATCATTGAACTTTCATATTGCCAGTTTACTGATGCATTTTGCACCAGTCGATGATTGCTTCTACAGTATTTAAATCGTTGTCGAATCAAATAAGTAACTCTGAATTTTCGGTTCCGGGTAGGCAATAGAGAACTGGTACGTCTTGAGTCTACAGGTATAGGCCTACGTTTTGAGTATTGATCAAAATTTCGTTAGAGATTCAGCGCAGTGGACCAATTCTACTGGCCAGCAACTTTTTACAGAAGTCATGTTACTAAAATTAATTTTTAATTTCTTTCAATTTTTATTTGCTGAACACGAACACTAATAATACAAAATTCGCTATAGTCTTTTTGTAATCTGCAATTTGTTAATGACACAAAATGCATGTCAGTCAGAAACAAGTCAAAGACTGTCTTATTAAATTTATCTGTCTCTTGTACAGCTACATGTACCTCGAGAGAGTGCTAGCAGTATTAAATAAGCATGGTAGTGGACCATTTTCTCAGGTATCTTTGGTCCGTTGTTGTGATATCTTGGAAACGTTCGCCACGTTCAACGCTGACCATACCGCAGTTGTCAGAGAAGAAATCCAGATGGGAATGAAGGAAATGGATCATTAAAGACATGCTACCGCCAAGTCTCTGATACTGCATCAGAATGTCATCTACTAGTTCCTTGTAATTTCTGTCTTAACATTCCCGAGAAAGTGTCGCAACACCCTGGAGCAAGTGGTTACTGGTCATCTTTGAAACGCTCTCGAATTTGAGGACCCACAAAAGCTACCTGTTAAAATTAATTTTTGCCTAGTTAACGCACGTCTCTTTCACGAGTACAGCACGCTCTAAGGGAATAGATGGAGTGATATTAGACGAATTCCATTGTGCAATATAATAGAATCCGTCTAATATCACTATTGAATTACCGACCAATTACTCTCCCGTCAGTACCGGGGAAGGTATTTTCCCACATCCTGCTCAGCCGGATACAGCCATTACTCCTTAAGACACGTAGACTCCTTTCCGAGTTACACCGGAAGTTCGACTGCCCTCTGAATGTAGCCCATCTGGACATTAAGGCTGCATTCGTTGGATTCGTTGGATCGGACCGCTTTGTGGAAAGCATTGCGCGCCAAAGGAATTCCAGACATTTTGCTTCGTCTGATAGAAGATTTACACCAGAATACGGGATCTAGCATCCGGGTCGGTCAAAATCTCTCCGCTCGATTCTCAACTGCATCAGGTGTGAGACAGGGCTGTATAGGCTACTCGCATCTATCCTCTTCTGCATCGCCGTCGACTGGATCTTAGATCACATGTCACCGCTTCACAGACACCTGGTCTACGCAGACGATACAACTCTGTTTCTACCTTCTGCTACCAATGCCTCTGAATGCCTGTCTAGTTTCAGCCATGCATCTGCTCCACTTGGTATGAAAGTTTCCTGGACTAAAACCAAGCTACAGAACCTAGGATGTGGATCACAGCCCCCTCAGCCGTGGTTGATGGGGAATGTGTTGAGTCAGTAGACAGTTTATATACCTTGGTAGCGCACAGTCCTCAAATGGACAATGTCATCAAGATCTGACCAGACGCATCACCCTAGCCTCTACAGCCATGTTCTCCCTGCAAAATATCTGGCAGGACAGACGTCTCTCTCTCTGGCCACCAAGCTCCGTCTGTACCAGACACTTGTTCAGTGTTTAATCTAGACTCCTGGACTCCGGGGGGGGGAACTCAAAAATCCGGAGAAAACTGACCAAGCCGGGGGAGGGGAATTCTGCTAGGGGCCGCTGTTAGTCCATGCATTATTCAAAAATTTCCGGAGGAATTTGAAATTTCCGGGCGGGAAAAGGGCGATTTTCCTCCCCGGAAACGGTCTAGATTAAACACTGCATTTGTTCTGTCTGTCTTACTCTACGCGGCCGAGACCTGGACCTCACTCGCCTCGAAAGTAAGGAAGTTGGAAACCTTCCATATGAGGCGCCAACGTCAGATCCTTGGAGTACGCTGGTATGACTTCATTACCATCCCGGAGATATCCTCGCGGACTGGATTACCATCACTCAATGAACTGATAAGTAGGCGCCGCCTTGCCATTTTCGGTCACGCAGCCCGCCTCGAAGAGACAGTTCCTGTTCATCAAGCCCTCCGCTGCCACGTCGACCTCTCCATCGGTCGTCCACATGACCGATCGCGGAAGCGCTGTCCTGGTCGTCCCAGGAAAAGATGGATCGACCACATCCGTACCCAGACCAGCGAGATTCCATCTACTTTCTGGAGACGTGCCATCCGGTGGGGTCATGGTCAAGGGGTGACTCAACGGCCCCCGCTGGCCACGCGCTTCTGAAGAAAAAGAAAAAGATGATGATGATGGCGATGATGATGATGAATGCAATAGCTCAGCTTTAAGGCTCAATGTCGAAAAGTCATACTCCTCATCAGCTAAATCAGGAAAATATTCTGCTGGAGATCTTAGAATAGGAAATCCTTCATTATGTGGAATGCAGACGGAATGCTGGGTCGAAATACAGTATTCTTGACATCTTTTGTTTCGCTATCCCTCCCGAACAAGGAGGAACCAAGCATAACAGTCTTTCGTGCGACTGTTTGGCCCGCTCCACACCATGAGTATTGCAAACGGCATTGATGGGTTTTGCCATTCAGCCATTTCGAAAGCTGTGCTGCATATGTAGCACAGCATAATATATGCGAGGCACAAGGCTTGTCTTGGTCGCCAAATTTTGTATCCGACATAATGATGATATGCCTTCTTCACTTGATATTATGTCTACTGCCTTGCCCTCATCTAGCTTATCAAAAACCTCCTCCAGAAAATCTAACAGGCTGGTCAGGCATGAACGTCCCTCTGTATATCCATGCTGACTGTCTCTAACAATTTTATGCCTAATCAAATGTTCCAAGTCTTCACTTTCAGATGCAATTAATTCTGGATGAAAGATGTATGGTTGTATTAAACAAAGTGGTGTAATATTTCTTAAATTTTGGCTTATTTAGGACTTAGTCGCAGCTCTTCTGGAAACATTTACAAGGTGAAACATAGAAATTGAGCTATATGACATGTCTTCAAAACGAGAGACAATACAAATTTTAATGATCATATTCGTGTTCAGGACACAAAATACTACAGACCATGACCTCTTTAAGTCAGTAACATTTTCAGTATTGACCAGTGTATTTAATGCCATGAACGTAATCTAAATGAGCCGAGAATGTTAATTTGCGCATTATAGGGCCTAGTGCAACGCCTATTCGAACTAATTTAACTAATTAAATTGTTGCGTTAAAATAAAGCGATAAAAGTGGTATATTTTTAATTCTGCTATTATTAATGTATATCAATCAATCAATCAATCAATCAATCAATAAAGTTTAGCATGTACTGATTATATTGGCGTTGTTAAGCAGGATTTCCATATCTTAGAGGCTCTCTAAAATGTTTATTAATCAAAACATTCAATAGTTCTAAATATTACGAAATTTCAGCGGCGTTTTATTACTATGGTAATGTACTTGGGCAGCTTATATGAGGAATGAGAGAACTCGTTTGAATTATTGAAATTTGTACATGCCGTAAAACATGAAGCTGATTATCATCAGATGCCTCCAATTCTGTGATTTCAGTCTTCTCATCTTGTTCATTCTACGCCGATAGCAATTTATTCCTGTCAATAAGACACACTAGTTATGACCTACATTGCAATTTATTTTTATAGAAGACTGATGATAATATAAAACTTGATGTATTACCGCTAAAACAAGTCTGCTGTATCTTCAGCATATGAGGACGCTGCAGAATCATCTTATTCGCAAATCCACTGCATCCAGTCCACTCTATTCTAAAATTGCGTGTCAAGAAATAATAACTGCACCGGAAATGCTTATTTCTCATCAACCAACGACCAGAGCTCCGAGAGTTCTTCGGTCGTTTTTTCTTGGGCATTGTCGCAGTTTCTTTTAATTCACCGATGCAGTTTGTTGATTTCAGCTTTATTCAAGGCAGTAAAGGGCAAAACGTCTGCATCATTTAACTCCGCTTCTGTGAAGAAACCCGCTAGAGAGAACGCATAACAAAAGTTTTGTCTGAATCACAAAATAATGATTTCATTGTTTGGAACTTTGGATTCAGTTCACTTTCTTCGTTATTCTTTGGATTTTCAATTGAAAATAATCTTTAGTATGCTAAAACCTTTTTTACTGTAAAAAACTTAGCGCAGCCTTGACTAGTCGGGAGATTTGGTTGCCAGTAGTAATAAGCTTGCATTGAACACGTCAAAAACTGAGTTTTCATTTCTTAACATACCTTTTAATTTAAGCAAATTTGAAGGTATAGGCTACATTTCTATAAATTTGGCAACATTTCAGTTAATACAATGCTGCCTGTCCGCGACCTAGGTGTAATATTTGACAAAAAACTGTCTTTTAATGATCACATAAATAAGGTTAGCAGAGCTTCTCATTTGCAAATCAGAGACATTCGACGAATTCGTGATCTTGTGCCCAAACTTACTCTGATTCCTCTTACCAATGTTCTTGTCAGCAATAGGCCAAAAGTTTTATTAATTATTGCTATTCGCTTTAAACGGAGTGGCCAAATTTAAAATACGAAAGAGACTCAAAGGATTCAGAATTACAGTGTATTTTTCCCCTATAGGGCCAAAATACACTGCAATGGTATACCATTATAAAAGCTGGTAAGCGTGATCATATTAAATATGTTCTTTAAAAATCACACTGCCTGTCGGTAGAACAGAGGATTTAATACAAAACCGGTCTCCTGATTTTCAAAACTCTGCAGTCTGGCCAACCTCAATATTAACTGAAGCGTTAAAAGTCGTTAGCCAAGTCTAGCTTCAAGTCACTCTGCGGTGGGGGGGGGGGTCAGAGATCTGTGACAGGCTGTGACAAGGGAGAGGTAAGCATTGCCAACAATAGTTCAATGTATGCTGTACTTTATGGACGGGCCACAGCCACGTTCTGCAAAGCACACTGCTATGTATACAGCGTGGTAAAGTCCGGGTGTATTTAGAATGTCAGATTCTATTCGCTAAAATATCACTTTCTCTCAAAATACCGCAGATAAGACGCTGACGGAAACTTTGCACAGTATCTTCGAGGCTTATCCAACACTTGCTAATGGGATAATGTAATGTAATGTAATGTAACAAAATTTTTGTATAGCGCCTAATCTGAAGAATCACTCAGAAGCGCTCCCACAGCAAATTACTGCACATTGACAAAGATATGAGTTTTAAGTCGTTTCAAAAAGAGGGCCATAGAATTAGGAGTTGCTAAGCTACGCATACTGGAGTCAAGAGCATTCCAAAGGATAGGGCCAACTGATTCAAAACCTTGTTTCAGGAACAAGGAGGTTCATGCTTGGGGCACACTGAGAAGACCATTGGTTGTTGACCGAAGACATGGCCGACCAGGGATAGAGCTAAGAGGATGGAGTAGCTCTGAAAGGTAAGATGGAGTGGCACCAAAAAGAGACAGTGCAACCGCTCTCAACACATGAAACTCAACTCGAGCAGGATAAGGCAGCCAGTGTAGAACAGACATCATATAATCACTAATGTGATCACGTCTTGTGACACCAGCAATCACCCTGGCCGCCGAACGAAGAACCATCTGGAGTTGATCAAGTTGCACCGATGGAAGACCAGCAAAAAGTGAACCACAGTAGTCAAGCCTTGAGCAAATAAATGCATGAATCAAAGTAGAAGCAGATGGCATATCTAGTGTACGTCGAATCACTCTAAACTGGCGGAGATGATAGAAGCAACTGCGACAAAGTGAGTTAATATGATCCATAAAAGTTAACTCAGAGTCAAGAATTATACCAAGATCACGGACAGAACAGGAGAAAGAGAGGCCAGAGAAGGCAGACTGCAGAGACAGATTATCAATTTTAGAGAGCTGACCTCGAGTACCAAACCAGATGAGCTGAGTTTTAGCTGTATTAAGTAAAAGACGATTTGAGTGCATCCATGAACGAAGTAAGTCAGAGGCTTCAACAAATTCACGAGGGATCTATCATCAGCGTACATATGTGTTTTAAAATTAAAAGGCGCAAACAAGCGTGCAACATCAGCAGTGTATAGTATATACAGAAGCGGCCCAAGGACCGAACCCTGAGGGACTCCACAAGTGACTGGCATTTCACGAGAGTAGGTAGAACCAAGAGATGCAATCATGCGGCGTTCAGAGAGATAGGATTTCAACCAGGCAAGAGGAACACCAGAGACACCAAATGAGACAGAGGGGCGCTGTAGAAGAATATCGTGGTCAACCGTGTCGAATGCAGCACTGACATCAAATAGGGCAAGAAGACTGACTTCTGACCGATCGATGGCCCTATAGAGATCAAGGGATAAACACAGATATAGGGATAAACACAGATACTTATCTAAAAGTCATATGACTGTTTTTAATTGATCTGAATATTCGTATGGATGGACCACCTATGTTCTAAATCCTGTCATGAATGAGACTCTTTTTGAAATAATTATTATGGAATACGCATTGAAACATATAAATGAGACATACAGTATACCTAATTATTATTTGGGAGATAATGTAAAGAAAAGCATTTTTAATAATTTTGATATTTTATTCATACACGGTTGTGCAAAACCTCAACGTTCCTGGACCCAGACGTCCCGTAAGCTAATTGTCACGTATCATTTGCTCTGTAATATGTCTGCCTGCGTGTTTATCTGTGCCTGAGTGACTGTGTGTGTATGTGTGTGTGTGCGCGTTTGTATGAGTTTTGGCCAGTGAGTGTTTTATAACTGATTGTCCTCTTCTGCGTTTAAATTCTTAGTTCTTTTGTGTTTCGCTTGTCATATGTTTACATGTATGTATGTGTGTGTGAGTTTGTTTCTCTGACTAACTACAGTAGCAATTGCCTTTTTATTCTTTGGTGTTCCACTTGACCGGCCGGCTGCTGACTGCTAACGTGTTCTTTGTATGACTTATTTACATCTGCTGTTCTGTGTTTGCAGTGGTCTGTGTTGTTTCGTGTTATTTGTTTGAACTGAGTTGACTCTTGACGGAGTCGAGCCCATATTCACTATTCCATCTCAATCCCTGTATCCCTAACCTCTTGACTGCGTCGTGACGACGAGCGTCGTCATAAATTTCTTTTCGCCGTTGCGGCGTGACGACGAGCGTCGTCATATAGTAGTATGTATTCCCATTGTGCTGTAATGGTCTTATGTCCGCAGTATTGAATTGCCTAATGACCGCAGTAGTGAATAGATATTTTTGTTGCTGAGTAGCTGAGTAGCTGAGTAGCTGATGCCTGGATGGAAGTCACGTGACATCAGTGACACTATCAAGGGCGGGAAAAGGGGTGTGTCTGGATGTAAGCAGGATAATCAAGCAGCAGTTTGTCGGATAAGTTGACTGTTTCCAGTCTTATCATACACAAATTAAATATTGGCAGTGACTTTTTCTGCCATTTTCAGTAAGCCAGGTGTGAAAAAATAGCGCTAACTTTTTAAAAACTTTTTGATAACTGCATTTTGTTTCGATTTACTTATATTTGTTAGCAAATAGCAATATTAGGCCTATGTTATATATGGTATATATGTTATATATGTTAAATATATAACATATATATTGCACTCAACTATACATATATATCACATATATGTTATATATAACATAAATATAACATATATAACACACATATATAACATATATAACTATATATATATGTTATATATGTTATAAATAACACATATAACATATATATAACACATATATAACACATACAACATATATAACATATATATAACAAATATAACATATATATAACATATGCAACATATATAACATATACATATATGTTATATTATATATGTTATATGTGTTATATATATATGTTATATATGTGTTATATATATGTTATATGTGTTATATATATGTTACATATGTTATATGTGTTATATATATGTTATATATGTTATATGTGTTATATATGTTATATTTGTTAGCAACTGTTTTGTTAGCAACATTTTGCGTGCATATTAAAAATTAACCGGTCGCAGCAGCGTATATATTGCCGCAACGCAGTCAAGGGGCTAAACACGTTTCCGCTTTGAAAACCAGCGTAGTCTGGATGGCATAGTAGCTATCCTAAAAATTCAGACAAAAAAGCGATGTTGCCAACAAAATAGTGATGACAAAAGAGAGAGAGTAAGATATAAAATAGTATGTTATTAGTATTGTGGCGACTCCGCCGGCTCGCGGTCTCGTAGCGCGGCCGGCGGTCGGGCGGCCCCCAACGCCCGCTCGGTTTCCCGATCGCCATCAGCCGCCGACTCTGCCTGATCGGCGGCGTCTGTTTCCCTTTCCGGTTCTCCGACATCAGAGGAGGTGTCCGCGGCTGCCGGGCAGGCAACACACTGAGGACGGCCGCTCCTCAACGTAGGGCTCTCATTTTCCTCCTCTGACTCTCTATCTGTTCCGGCTCCGGTCTCGTCTGAGAGACCCTTTAACTCGAGCCTCTTATCGCTGGCCACCGCTTGGTCTCGGCGCCTTAAGCGATTTCGATATGTATTCCTGGTCTCTGGCTTCGACTTGGCCCCACGTCTCTTCATTCTCGGCAATCTAACCGTCTTCCGCTCCCTTATAGACAGGCGGCGTTGTCTCTTGGCTTCCTCACCCGCTGGGTTGATCTCTGCTCTCGCTTCTAGACGGGCAGCGGCGTCTGTTTGCTTCCTCAGCGCTTTCACCAAACCCGAGGTTATCCGTGCCTGAATGGATGGCGGTCCACTCTTCTCCTTGACGTCGCTTCACCCAAACTGTTTCCCCGCGCCTTTACGAAAGGCGGGCGTCTGTCTCCTCCCTTGGCTCAGAATTGACCTCCTGGGCACTAACGTGACCTGTGACCTCAGGTAGGCGATTTTCATCACCGCAAAGGCTCACCTTCACGGGCAGTGCGCTGAGACTCCGGCGTCACAGCGACTTTCAAAGACACGAACCAACTTGCCTTTATAGGTTTATTTTTATTTTATTAATAAACCAACCAACAATGACAACAATGGCTACAGTGGCAACACTGGTAACACGGACAAAGACGCGTTGACTAGACGCAGTCCGGACAGCAAAAATAACTAGCGTCAACGGAAATGCAATCAATAGCCTTTGATACGTCAGTATGAAACGATAAGTTTTAGCACTTTAAACGGGCTCCAAATACCCGCTTTCAATCGCTGTGCTTTCTTTACTCTATCGCCTCACAGTATAAGCGGAGCGACCACGAAAAGCACATGTGATGTCAGTGACTGACAATTTTCAGAGTTTTGAAACTTTTTGACGGGCACTTAGGCGGATTTTTTGTCAGTTGTCTGTAATTTCGCGTAGTTGCCGTCAATATGAAAAAGTAGAGACCTGCCTAATAGCATTTTCGTTAGCGGTGGTCAGGGGTTTAGTCTACGGCTAAGCGGCGCGGCAATAGCTCCTGCCAGCTGGGCGCGCGTCTCAAGCGAACTTTAACAACAGCCGCCTGCGTCCGCCTATTGACGCGTGCTACATAAATTCCCATATTTCGGAAATTTTCGATTTTTAGAACCAGCCCTTGAGGGCGCTCGCCCTCTAATGTCCCTATCTATGCTTTTGATCCGTCAGAAAGTTTAACTTCGGACCCACCCCCCTAGCGTCGTCGGCCGCGGCGATAGGTGCCTCGCCGCCGGCGACGCGCATCGCCGTTGGAACCTTGTTCCCTGGGCGCCGCTCTTTAGGCGAAATTTAAACTGTAGGGCCACGTCCGCTTAAGTGCCGTGAGAGCAGGGGAACTAGGCAGTGACGTCGTCGTTATCGGTGGTAAGCGACTCCGTCTACGGCCCAACCCTTCGCTAGTCACCTCTGGTAACCGGGCGCCGGTGTAGCATATTATAATGACTCCCATATAATAATAACTCCCCCCTCATTATTATATATATAATAAAGACTCCCCCCTCATTATTATATATATAATAATAACTCTCTCTATATTATAATAACTCCCCAGAAGAAGTAGGCCTATCGCCACTAACTTCAATTTTAAATGTTAGACCTAATTATTTACAATAACAAAAACTATTCAAAAGAATATTGATGCATTTAAAATGTGGTGTTTCAGAAGGATGCTAAAAATCAGTTGGATGGATAAAATAAGTAATGAAGAATTTTTGAAGAGAATAGAAAACAGAAAGACCCTGATGAAAGAGATTGCTAAAGGGAAAAGACAGTATGGTGGACATTTAGTGAGAGGGTTATGCACACAGCAAGCTCTAAATGTCTTGGAAGGGAAATATGAAGTTTTAGAATTGAAAAAGTCTATTTACTTTATATATATATATATATATATATATATATATATATATATTATAAGTGAAAATTCGTTATCGGAATAACATGAAATTATATAAAAAAAAACAGCAATGACAGATACAAAACATGCAAAACAGAACTGAATTGCATTAATAAACGTTACTAACTTAGTAATGAAGGCTTCTTCTACGCTACATAAAACATCTAATATTACTAATGTTTCTAAATAAGAACAATGATCATGGTGAAGGGTGCTGGTGGTGGTGATGGTGGCTACAAACAATTCGGAAGCTACAGGAAAAGTAAGTATGTAATAAGCGAACATCAAGTGAAGCAACAACAATGCCCTATTTTATGAACAATAAAATAAGTCCCTCTTACAGTTTCATCAACGAATATTAAAGCAATGAAAAGATCAGACAAATAATTCAGTGACAGAACATTTTGCAACTGCTTTTGAAAAATTATATTCAAAAGGATCAAAAAAAAATTGCAAAACACTTGAGAACAATTGTCAAAAGATAAAACATTTCCATTGAACATCTATATAAGTTGTGAACAATAATAAGCTGTAATATTAATTGCTTGAAAATATCACCACTTGTATGGAAAACCATGCAAGCAATTCAGAACTATTCACAACAAACGAAATGAGTTGATATAGATGTCTTTTCTACAAAAGCCTCAGAATTAAACTGTGCTTAATCAGTTTCAACAGTCATTGAATCAAATGAGAATGTTTCACTGCCCAGGAGAGGCATTCAATGGCTTTTCTCTAGTGTGGATTCTCATGTGTCGATTTCGACTATTTGCCCAGTTAAACATCATCCCACAAACATAACATTCAAAGGGTTTCTCTCCAGTGTGGATTCTCATGTGCTGATTTCGACAATTTGCCCAGTTAAACATCATCCCACAAACAGAACAATCAAAGGGTTTCTCTCCAGTGTGGATTCTCATGTGCTGATTTACACATTTTGCCCAGTTAAACATCATCCCACAAACAGAACTTTCAAAGGGTTTCTCTCCAGTGTGGATTCTCATGTGCTGATTTCGACTATTTGCCCAGTTAAACATCATCCTACAAACAGAACTATCAAAGGGTTTCTCTCCAGTGTGAAGTCTCATGTGCTGATTTCGACTATTTGCCCAGTTAAACATCATCCTACAAACAGAACTTTCAAAGGGTTTCTCTCCAGTGTGGATTTTCATGTGCTGATTTCGACTATTTGCCCAGTTAAAATCATCCCACAAACAGAACAATCAAAGGGTTTCTCTCTAGTGTGGATTCTCATGTGCTGATTTCGACTATTTGTCCAGTTAAACATCATTCCACAAATAGAACAATCGAAGTGTTTCTCTCCAGTGTGGATTCTCATGTGCTGATTTAGACAGTTTGCCCAGTTAAACATCATCCCACAAACAGAACAATCGAAGTGTTTCTCTCCAGTGTGGATTCTCATGTGCTGATTTAGACAGTTTGCCCAGTTAAACATCATCCCACAAACAGAACATTCAAAGGGTTTCTCTCCAGTGTGGATTCTCATGTGCTGATTTCGACTATTTGCCCAGTTAAAATCATCCTACAAACAGAACATTCAAAGGGTTTCTCTCCAGTGTGAATTTTCATGTGTTGCCTCAAATGTGATTTCAATTTAAATGATATATTGCACTGTGAACATCGATGCGGTTTCTCTTTGTCTTCAACCATAGATTGACTCTTTCCTTCTTCTGAGCAATCGGTCAAAATTAGATCATTGAATCCACGTGAATCCAATTTACGTACTTCTAATCTAAGGTCTATTTTCATCTTAGTTGAAGGATTTACATTCATGTAATGTACATAGTTATTCGTATTGAAAATGTTAGAAATCACAAATATAACTCGATTTTCGTCACTTTCGATTTTCGTCGTTTACATTTCTTTGCAGATTTAGGAAATGGATGCATATTGCCTTGCTCCAAGCATAACTGAAGATGCTGACGCATTTGCTCTATGTCAAATTCCGATAATGTTTATGTTCTTGGATATACATTTATACATAAAGCTAGAAGTAATGCTACCAGAGGTGATGTAGGGCTTATGATTAGGGGTGCAATTTGTGACTGGAGCAGTGGGGGGAATATTGGTGGGAATATGTCGAGCTTGGGGGATGTAGTTGTTGGGGAAATGTTGCAGTGGGGGGATGCAGTTGGGCAGGGGGAAATCCCCCTTCCCATAAAAAAATGCACCCTGTTTATGATTGAGAATAATCTCAAGTTTTAAGAAATTGATATACATAACTCCCAAAGTTTTTGAATACATTAGAATCAACATTCAGCCAAATAAAACGAAAAATCTTATAGTGCTCTGTAACTATAGACCTCCAAGAACATCCACGGACTCTTTCAACGTTGAATTATATTAGCTCTTAGGTAATGAAACATTGAAAAAGTAATAATTATGGGATATTTTAATATTGACTCATAAAAACTGAGTCTCATGAACCACCTGAATGTTTTATCAACATGATGTTGGCAAATTGTTTCATGCCAACTATTAATGAGCCTTAAAGATATACCCCATATAGCAAAACTTTGATTGACAACTTTTTCTTATAAATTTTAATTCAGATATAAATTTGTATTCAGAAAAAGTCAAAACTGCAATTCTCCAAAACCGAATCTCAGATAACGACAATTCATTTACAGAATTTTCGTCTACGATAATTCGCCTACAGACTTGTGGTCTACCAACAGTAGGTCTACTACAATATCTGGACTAGGGTTATGGTGGGTTTAGGTTAGGGTTATTGCTAGGTTAGGTTACAGTTAGGGTAGGGTTATGGTTAGGTATCGTAGTAGACCTACTGTTGGTAGACCAACAGTCTGTAGACGAATTGTCATAGACATAAGGTCTGTAGGCGAATTGTCGTGAAACCTTGGACCTATATTGGTTTGGGATCTGATGAAGGTTATGGGGATGAAAATGAAGACACTGTCAATAATATGACTGGAAAACAGATTCGTGTTAAAGCGACTATAATTGCATCTAGCACTACTAAAGCACTGGAAGAATTGGAGAGAGTGATGGTGAAAACGATGATGTACTTGGCATCGAATGCCATTGAACTGGAACCATTTTTCAGTGCATCACTCTGGTGCAGATCTCAGAACCAATGAGTCAGCATACAGAATCTCAGCCTAATGTTGTGCGATGTTATAATACAGCAATGGTTGGAGTGGATCAGGCTGACCAGAATGTGTCATTATATCGTATGTCAATGAGAAGCTCTGCCTACATCATCGACATAATGGTGCAGAATGCATGGATTTTGTATAGATGTGCACCATAATATCAAGGAAACTACTAGATCTTCTTGGTATTCATGCCAACACTGCCAAACTTGGTCGATCTGGAAAGCCAAAGCCTCTTGACAGCCGTGTGCCTTTGGAAATATGGGCCATTACTTTAATGACTTGCATGCATGCAGAGGTGCTGTGGACAATGTGGCAAGAATACGAGGAAAAGATGCCAGAAATGAAACATTGGCTTGCATATCCATTGTTTCAATGCCTTTCATGGCAATAAGTGATTATTTATAACATTGTTTTATTCAGGCCTGTTAGGCCTGAATAAAACAATGTTATAAATCTGGGGATCTCCCCAGGCTAGGGGAGATCCCCAAGCACAACATCTCCCCCAATCCCAGCACTTACGTAAATGTTTGCATTGAACTGCGTCTCTTCCCTCCAGCCACGTGAAGTTGCCTCCCAGGCCTGGGGACTGGATAAAACACTGATTTGTTATTTTATTGCAGAAGTACATAAAAACTGCCTGTATATAGCATATTTTACTGCTAAGTTACTAGCGCACCCTCCCATGGTGCATGACTTTAAGACTATATTTTCAATAAAAAAATGTAAATATAAGCAATAAATGTTAGCTGACCCACTTATGTGTCATATCAAATTATAAAATGTTAATGGAATGCTGAAAGAAAAATTTGATTGATATGGGTCAAACAAATAATAATGAAACAAGCTGAAAGGACATGCCATTCAAACAACATAAGAGACAGCACAAACTACCACTAGGCTACCACTACATGGAGCTATATTAATGAATCGTTAAACAACAACAACAACAACAATAATAATAATAATACAAATAAATCTATAACTCTCCTTAGCACAGAAGGCAATGACACATATTTGGATGACAAGAAATCTATTTCCAATTGATTCAACAACTAAATATAGGTCACGAAACAGCTTCAAAAATCCAGCCTTCTAATACATTAGATCAGATAGATGATAATTTTTTAAACATTCCGTCTAATAACTCCTTTCAAATTTACCCAACTACACCATAAGCGGTTAAAGATATTATAGTTAATCTTAAATGTAAAAATCCATCTGGATATGATGAACTAAATCAAAATATAATTATTCCCTGTGTTGAATATATAGATGAACTTATGTCTGATATCAAAAATTCTTCTATTCTTACAGGAAAAATCCCAGAGGAAATAATAATTGAAAACTAACCCCAATTTATAAAAATGTCTCTAAAATGGTTATATCAAATTATAGACCCATTTCCAATGTCCCAGTTTTCCTAAAATTTCTGAAAGGGCAATGCTTACCAGAATGTTAAACTACTTAGATGCATTTAATATGCTATCCACAGATCAATATGATTTCAGCCCTATTTCTCCACTTAAATGCCAATAATGAATTTAATTGATACCAAAACAACAAATTTTTAAACCCACAAGCACACTATTTAATTATTCATTCATTTTAGGAAAATTGGGACATTGGAAATGGGTCTATAATTTGATATAACCATTTTAGAGACATTTTTTATAAATTGGAGTTAGTTTTCAATTATTATTTCCTCTGGGATTTTTCCTGTAAGAATAGAAGAATTTTTGATATCAGACATAAGTTCATCTATATATTCAACACAGGGAATAATTATATTTTGATTTAGTTCATCATATCCAGATGGATTTTTACATTTAAGATTAACTATAATATCTGTAACCTCTTCTGGTGTAGTTGGATAAATTTGAAAGGAGTTATTAGACGGAATGTTTAAAAAAATGATCATCTATCTGACCTAATGTATTAGAAGGCTGGATTTTTGAAGCTGTTTCGTGACCTATATTTAGTTGTTGAATCAATTGGAAATAGATTTCTTGTCATCCAAATATGTCATTGCCTTCTGTGCTAAGGAGAGTTATAGATTTATTTGTATTATTATTATTGTATTATTATTATTATTATTATTATTATTATTATTATTATTATTATTATTATTATTATTATTATTATTATTATTATTATTATTGTATTTGTATTATTATTGCTGTTTAACGATTCATTAATATAGTAGCCTACTAGCGTTTGTGCTGTCTCTTACGTTGTTTGAATGGCATGTCCTTTCAGCTTGTTTCATTATTATTTGTTTGACCCATATCAATCCATTTTTTTCTTTCAGCATTCCATTTAATATTTTCTAATTTGATATGACACATACGCGGGTCAGCTAACATTTATTTCTTATATTTACATTTTTTATTGAAAATATAGTCTTAAAGTCATGCACCATGGGAGGGTGCGCTAGTAACTTAGCAGTAAAATATGCTATATACAGGCAGTTTTTATGTACTTCTGCAATAAAATAACAAATCAGTGTTTTATGCAGTCCCCAGGCCTGGGGGCAACTTCACGTGGCTGGAGGGAAGAGACGCAGTTCAATGCAAACATTTACGTAAGTGCTGGGATTGAGGGAGATGTTGTGCTTGGGGATCTCCCCTAACAGGCCTGAATAAAACAATGTTATAAATAATCACTTATTGCCATGAAAGGCATTGAAACAATGGATATGCAAGCCAATGTTTCATTTCTGGCATCTTTTCCTCGTATTCTTGCCACATTGTCCACAGCACCTCTGCATGATTGTTCTGATTGTGAGATGATGTTTAACTGGGCAAATAGTCGAAGTCGGCACATAGAATTCACACTGGAGAGAAACCCTTTGATTGTTCTGTTTGTGGGATGATTTTAACTGGGCAAATAGTCTAAATCATCACATGAGAATCCATACTGGAGAGAAACCCTTTGATTGTTCTGTTTGTGGGATGATTTTAACTGGGCAAATAGTCAAAATCATCACATGATAATCCACACTGGAGAAAAAGCCTTTGATTGTTCTGTTTGTGGGATAATGTTTAAATGGGCAAATTGTCGAAATCAGCACATGAGAATCCACACTGGAGAGAAACCATTGAATGCCTCTCCTGGGCAGTGAAACATTCTCATTTGATTCAATGACTGTTGAAACTGATTAAGCACAGTTTAATTCTGAGGCTTTTGTAGAAAAGACATCTATATCAACTCCTTTCATTTGTTGTGAATAGTTCTGAATTGCTTGCATGGTTTTCCATACGAATGGTGATATTTTCAAGCAATTAATATTACAGCTTATTATTGTCCACAACTTATATAGATGTTCAATGGAAATGTTTTATCTTTTGACAATTGTTCTCAAGTGTTTTGCAATTTTGTTTTGATCCTTTTGAATATAATTTTGCAAAAGCAGTTGCAAAATGTTCTGTCACTGAATTATTTGTCTGATCTTTTCATTGCTTTAATATTCGTTGATGAAACTGTAAGAGGGACTTATTTTATTGTTCATAAAATAGGGCATTGTTGTTGCTCCACTTGATGTTCGCTTATTACATACTTACTTTTCCTGTAGCTTCCGAATTGTTTGTAGCCACCATCACCACCACCAGCACCCTTCACAATGATCATTGTTCTTATTTAGAAACATTAGTAATATTAGATGTTTTATGTAGCGGTTTGGAATATACATTCGTAGAAGAAGCCTTCATTACTAAGTTAGTAACGTTTATTAATGCAATTCAGTTCTGTTTTGCATGTTTTGTATCTGTCATTGCTGTTTTTTTTATATAATTTCATGTTATTCCGATAACGAATTTTCACTTATAATATATATATATATATATATAAAGTAAATAGACTTTTTTCAATTCTAAAACTTCATATTTCCCTTCCAAGACATTTAGAGATTGCTGTGTGCATAACCCTCTCACTAAATGTCCACCATACTGTCTTTTCCCTTTAGCAATCTCTTTCATCAGGGTCTTTCTGTTTTCTATTCTCTTCAAAAATTCTTCATTACTTATTTTATCCATCCAACTGATTTTTAGCATCCTTCTGAAACACCACATTTTAAATGCATCAATTTTCTTTTGAATAGTTTTTGTTATTGTAAATAATTAGGTCTAACATTTAAAATTGAAGTTAGTGGCGATAGGCCTACTTCTTCTGGGGAGTTATTATAATATAGAGAGAGTTATTATTATATATATAATAATGATGGGGGAGTCTTTATTATATATATAATAATAATGAGGGGGAGTTATTATTATATGGGAGTCATTATAATATGCTACAACGGGACCGCTTTGGTCAAAGTTGCAAAGTTGTAAGAGACATTATTCAAGGCTGGATCCTGACAATTTATCACTGCTTACACTTACCCACTCAATAAATCAACTTCTATGGCGACACTGTCATAATGTCAAGATCATCAGCTGATGGCGCACCACATCCAAACCAAATTAGAGTCATGCTAATCAGGAACGATCTGTCAGATCAGCGCGGGATCAATCTAAGGGCGATAGGCCCAGGGGCGTCTTTAACCAGTGCGGGGCCCCGGGCACTTGGCGGCCTGCGGGGCCCTAGACGTGTAGATCAATGTTGACAAGCAAAAAAGTCATCTTCAATGTTTTGAATGCTGATAAGCAAAATAGGACATCTCTAGCCGTTCTAACGTTTTTGAATGTTGACAAGCAATAAAAAGTAATCCTACGATAAAAAAAGTAGTTTGCGAGCGGCGCGGGGCCCCTAAGATGCGCGGGGCCCTGGGCACTGTGTCCGAATTTTTACATGTAAAGACGCCTCTGGATAGGCCAAGCCAAGCCCGTACGTTTCAAGGCAGGATGTAAATGATGATAATGTGCTGGTTAAACGAAGTTGGTAATGAACTTTAGAGTCTTTATCTCTCGCATTCGATGCAGTGAACGACGAAATTCAACTAAACGGGCTTGTCTATTTGCATATTTTGCCAACGATATCTCGTGATTGAGAGCTTTCAGCCGAGTCAAGATCTTGCACGTGTCCACATTTTTAAAAATCTAGTATAATTTTAGAAAACACTTTTCGGGAAACGATATTGCACAATCTGCAATGAGGTAGCTCTGTCGAACGTCAATATTAGGCTTTTAAGACCTGTTTCAAACATGAACACTTTCAAGTGGTTCAAACGACAGTGTCAATCTGAAAAGTCGAAAGTTATAAATTGATCTTCATTTGCACGGATACATTTGCGAAGTCTATACCACAATTGAGAACACATAGCACTGCCTTGTCAATGATGCACTGATTCTAAGTAGTGCCGCTGATCACTCAAGCGTTCTTTTGGGTAATCAAGATGCTCTCCATCTCCCCAGAACAAGAATGGTCAAAGGCAAAAGAAAGAGGAGGATGAACAGTAGAATCTTGGACTCATTAGGAATTTAGAAAAGAGTTCAAATGTTGAGCCTGAATCCGAGCTTGGCGAGCAATATACGGATTTTATTGCCAGATTTAACGAGAATTTCTGAAATAATCTTTCAACGATAAAATTATAATGTTGTCAGTTAAGCGATGAATTCCATAGACAAAGTGTATGCAAAGTAAATACCAGTCTATGAATGAAAAAGACCTTTAATAGATTAATTGATTATATATTGTTATAATATATATATATATATATATATATATATATATATATATATATATATATATATATATATATTATAACAAAATATAATCAATTAATTGATTAATTATAATTAATTATAATCAATTTATTGTTATAATATATATATATATATATATATATATATATATATATATATATATATATATTATAACAAAATATAATCAATTAATATATTTAACCAATTAATACATACAATTAATACATACAATTAACATACATCTAATTAACCAATTAATACATACATATATATACAATCTTTTAATTGATTATATATTGTTATATATATATAATTAATATATATATATATAATTAATTAATCTATTAAAGGTCTTTTTCATTCATAGACTGGTACTGGTACTGGTACGGTTCTGATCTATCTGACCTGTTTGATATAGACAACGAAACCAAGCAGGGATGCGTGCCCGCCCCGTTGCTGCTCAACATATTCTTTTCTATCATACTTTTGTGGGATTTAGAAACTGTGATACTGGAGTGCCAATGCAGTTCCGTACTGACGGCAGCGTTTTCAATCTGCGCCGTCTGCCAGCTCATCTGGTATGGTACGATTAAGATTAATTATATCATCATCATCATCATCATCATCATCATTATCATCATCATCGTCTTTGCTTTCTGCCAGCTCATCAGCGCAATAGCTAGACACAAAATGCTTCCAAGAAGTTCTATCTTCTGTCAATCGTCTTTCTTCTACTATTGTAATTCCTTTCATGTTCATGTCTTCTCTGATGTTGTCCATCCACTTTTTTCTGGGTCTTCCTCTTCCTTTGTTTCCTTCTATTTGAGTGTAGAGTGTAGTCTCCTTTCATCCATTCTGTTGACATGTCCATACCATTTTAGTCTTTTTCTTCTAATTTTGTCGTTTATTGTATCCTTCATGTTGAGACGTTGTCTGATGTCTTCGTTTCTTATTTTTTGTAGCCGAGTTACTCCCAGGATTCTCCGTAAGCACGTCATTTCGGCCACCAGTAGCCTCCTTTCGTCTGTTTCTTTCATGCTCCATGTTTCTGCTCCATATATAATTTGTGGGACTACAATGGTGTTGTATATTGTGACTTTTGTGATTATGTTTATACCATTGCTGCTCCAGTTTTTCGCAATCTCCCCATCGTTTGCAGTCCTTTGGCGATTTTTTGTTTTATGTCTTCTTGAAGACTTCCATTACTAACAATTTCTCCTCCAACATAGGTAAAACTTTTGACTTGTTCTATTGTTGTGTTATCTAATACTATTTTGATTTGAGCTTTTCCATTTCTGCTGACTGCCATGGTTTTTGTTTTCTTTGGGTTGATAGTTAGTCCAAATCTTTTGCTTGTTAGATTGACTTCATTGGTCAGTGTTTGAAGATCTGATTTGTTGTCTGTTATCAGGCTGACATCGTCTGCAAATTTTAGATTGTTTAATTTTTCTCCACTACATTTTATGCCGATGTCCAGATCTCCAATTGCTATTCTAAAAATTACATCCAGAATGATAATGAAAAGTGTTGGAGACATGCATCCTTGTCTCAGTCCTACATCTGCCTTAAACCATTCTGACATTTCAGTATCTAATTTCACTGCACTTTCTGACTTCTGATATATTGCCTGTATTAAACGGATGAGTTTTTCTTCAATGCCTGCGTGCCTCATTGTTTGCCACAACCCTTCCTGCCACACTGAGTCAAAGGCCTGTTTGTAATCGATGTAGTTAATATAACAGCTCTTGTTTGCCTCAATTGTTTTTTCTAGTAACTGTCTGATGACAAAGAGTTAATCAATTGTACTTCGCCCAGGACGGAAGCCTGCCTGCTCTTCACCCATAACCTTGGTGTGACATTTGACTCTTCCCTCTCTTTTACAAGTCACATAAATTCAGTGTGCAAAATTTCTCATTATCATATTCGGGACATCTATCGCATCAGACATCTCCTCCCTAAACCTGTTCTTATTCAATTAGCCAATTCACTGGTATCTAATAGTCTAGATTATTGCAATTCCTTGCTTTTTGGCATCACAAATTCAAATATGCAGAAACTCCAGAGAGTACAAAATTCCTTAGTTAAACTCCAAGATTCGAACATATAACTCCAACAAGACAGTCCCTACATTGGCTTCCTATCAAATACCGAATTAATTATAAAATGTGTCTTTTGGTATTTAAAACCATATTATATAATGAACCCTATTACCTTAAGATGCGACTAATCCCTCGACCTACTGCTCAATCCATTAGGTATTCGGCAGGACTTTCATCTGTTGTTCATTATTCTCGCACCGTCATTGGCACTAGTTGTTTCTCAGTGTGTAGCTCCAAGCTTTGGAATTCATTACCAATATCATTTCGTATAACTAACACTTTATCATCTTCCAGATCTGGTCTTAAAACTTACCTGTTTGACTTGGCTTATCCCCCTTAGATTGCTCCCCCGCTGTTCTGAATGATCTTCTCCGGCTTGACCTGGCTCTAATTCTATTTGGATTTGGTGCGCCATCGGCTGAGGCCCTGGGCATTATGATAATGGCGCCATAGAAGTTTATTGATTGATAGATTGATAATTTCTTCTACATATTTGCTTATTCTTTTGAAGTACCTTGGAGAAGACTTTGCTTGGTGTACTCAACAGCGTTATTCCCCGGCAATTATTGCAGTCTTCTTTATCACCCTTCCTTTTGTAGATGGGTACAATCATTCCTTTTCCCCAGTCATCTGGGACTGTTTCATCTTTGTATATTTTATTGAAAAGGTCATGGAGCAGGTCTGTCATTGTTTCGCCACCTACTTTCAATAGTTCTGCAGGTATGCCATCTATTCCTGGTGCTTTGTTCCTTTTCAGTTCTTTTATGGCCTGGTCTACCTCTTCTTTCAGTATGTTTTCTGTGATTTTATGAAGATTCGTACTTGGCATTTGAAGCAGTAAGTCTTTATCCGCTGCAGTATTTAGGTTATACAGTTCTACAGTTCTTCAAAATGTTCTTTCCATCTCTTTTGTATTTCATGATCTTGTGTTAGTGTAATGCCTTCTTTATTTTTGATGGTTGTAATTTTCATTTGGAATTCATCACTTATTCGTTTTATTCCTTTATACGCATCCCTGGTCCTGTGGGAATTAAAATTGTTCTGTATTTCTTCACAATTCTTGTATATCCATATTTCTCTATCTTCTTTCAGTTTTCTTTTAATTTCTCTTGTCAGCCAGTTCTCTTGATGTTTGTCTGTCCCATCGCTACGCAATGTTCTTCTTTGTTGGCTTAAATTATTTACTTCTTGACTCACCCATTCTTTTTCAGAGTTTCCTTTCCTTTTTCCAATAACTTCCATGGCTGCTTCTTTAATAGCTTCTTTTATTCCTTGCCACTGCTCTTCAACAGAGGAACCTGGTGCTGTGCTATTTACTTTTGCTTTAAGTTGAACTTCATACTTTGTCTTTGTTTCTTCATTGTCTAGTTTTGCTACATCAAAGATTACCCTATTATTTGTTTTCTGTTCTCTCCTTAGTCTCATTTTTATTTTTGCCATAACAAGCTTGTGGTCTGATCCTATTTGGGCTGAGCATGGTCTTACATCCTGTATGCTTGACTTCCATCTTCTGTTTATTATGATGTAATCTATCAGATTCTTAGTTGTTCCGTCTGGTGGTATCCAGGTCCAACGTTTGTCTTCTCGTTTTTCAAAGAAAGTCTTCATGATTGATAGCTAATTTATTGGTTGCACAGAAGTATAAAAGACGCTCTCCTCTTTCATTTGATTCTCCTCCTGTTCCGTATTTTCTGTAAGCTTGCAACCAGTATGCTGCAAATGGCTAGACGTTGAAAATATAATGCAATGTAATATTCTTATAGCGTATCTTCTAAAGTATCCTCATAATCGCTCCAGCTGCGTCTACTGCATATCAATAAAGAGAAAAGTTTTAAGCAATATCAAAAGGAAGACTACAAAATCAGAAGATGCTAACTTACGTATCCTATGATCAAGAGCTTTCAATATGGTAGGACCAACTGATTTGAAGCCTCCTTTCAGAAAGAGGGAGGTTTGGAAAGAAATTACGCAGCTATTTCGATCTTACTCAGACTTGTTAACTCAGTCGCATATTAACTAGGATAACTGCAAAATGCCTACACTTGTTGTTCAGTTATTTGAACTGACAACAGATAGCAGTTATCTTGATGATAGATCACACAAGAGGAGGGCTATGATAAGATAATAACAGTGAAAACAGTTCGTCAAATCAATACTGAATAGTTTCTTCTACTATGCAGTACATCTTACAGTATAATCTTACACTGATCGTCTAAAGTTCATCGTAGCTGAGCACACCTGAACCAATTCGTTTGACTACCTCGGCTCACTTGAGGACTAGAGCCTCTGGCTTTATGGTCTTGACAACTGTTTAGACTTGACAGTCCTGAAAGAATGGCTTATCTTATGCTGGTTTCTTTCTTTTGCAATCTCTCAGCGGTGTTTTATTATTAACAAGATGAAACATATCTGACAAATCATCCACAACAAAGAATGATCACAAATTTAACCATAAAAATTTAATTGTTGGGTGTAGTCTGCCAGTCAGTTTAGTTGAGCATCCAATTTTTTTTAATTTTATTGCTGATGTTGATAAAAAATGTGCGAATCCTGTTTTGTCTGTTTTCTTTATGTTTAAAATTACTGTCTTGGTCTTGGTCTTGAGCCTTGGTGTCTTGGTCTTAGCACCTAATGTCTTGGTCTTGGTCTTGAGGGTTAGTGTCTTGGTCACATCTCTGGGGAGGGTACATGGGACGTGCCACCAGATAACCCTCAGCATTTAATTCTAATAATTTCTCATAATGGTAAAAGCCGAAAACATGTATATATGGCGAATGCTTAGAAAGATACATTGCATGAAAACCTAACCCTAACCCTAACCCACCTCTGTGCTACAATCTCTGTGTAGATTGCTGAATAGTCATTAATAGATACATGTTCTACGATGAATTACATTGTACCAAAGTCAAAATATGTGACTGAGGACTTTGATACCTGATATTATAACTAATCGTCGTAGATAAGAATGATTACAACTTCAGGTAGGCTATATGTGTGGCATCTCCTAGTTTCGAACGCGTACTTCGAGATAATAATGATTGAGCTGAGCGTCTCGTTATCTTTGTGACTTGCCGAATACTCATTAATTCTATGCATGTTCGACGAGTGTTTACACGTTTATATTCTTCGCGTTCTTTATCTGCAGCCAAATCTCTGGTTCAAGCTTTTGTGACTAGTAGGTTAGACTATTGCGATTCTCTTTATCTTGGCCTGCCCAACGGCCTGCTCTCCACTCTGCAATCTGTCCTAAATGCTGCGGCTCGTCTTGTGGCTAAAGCTCCTCGCTATACTCCATGGCATCTCAAACTGCATGCTTAACACCCTCCACTGTCTTCCAATTTCTGACCGCATTAAATTCAAACATGTAATTATTGTTTCTGCAGCACTTCGAGGTCAGGCACTGTCTTACATTAATGAGCTTTTCAAATCACCCTTTCCCACTGCTCATCGCCTCCTCCGCTCCACTGATCAGAAGAAGAATGTTTATGGCCCCAGATCACGCACTGCTCTTACCCAGCGTCGGGCTTTTGCAGTGACAGGACCCTCCCTCTGGAATGCCTTGAACCCATCCATTCCGGAATCACGTCTTACTCCCTCGCTCTGCTCAAATGCGAAAACTAAAGTCTCACTACTTTGCCCTGAGACTCGAATGCCAGGAGCGCTTCTGAGTAGATATAGAAGAGGCGCTATACAAATGCCACATTACATTATATATATATATATATATATATATATATATATATATTGTACTGAAGTCAAAATAGGTGACTGAGGACTTTGATAGCCGAAAGTCTAGGTAATTTGACAAGAGTATCAAACGAGATTGTACAGTATTCGCAAGAGAGGTCCGCTATCTATGTAAATTGCCAAATATTTACAGGTATTAGCCTATGCATGTTCGACGATGAACATTGCACTGAAGTAAAACTGGGCGCTTGAAAACTTTGACATTCTTAAATTCTGGTTAATATTTATTATAAGGGACGAGGGTCCAGTTAAACAGATAAACTACTACTACAACTACTACTACAACAACATCAACTACTACTACAACTACAACAACATCTACTACTACTACTACTACTACTACTACTACTTCAACTATTACTACTACTACTACTACTACTACTACTACTACTACTACAGCAACAACTAATGGGCAGGTGAGGGGGGGCGAACGCCAGAAGCGAAAGCAGATGCCAGAGCAATTCCATTGGGGGTTAATTATTAAAGACGAAGGTTGGCTGTCGTCGTTGACGAAACGTCACGGTATTCTAAACATAAACAGCGACTGCATTAATGTACGCTCGAACGTTTGACGGAATCTGTCGTTGATAAAGACCGTAGAGGCGCTGTATTAATGCACACAAATGCATGTCAGAATGTGTTTTCAATAAAGGCGGTAGAAGGCACTCCGAAGGGGTGGGGTGAACCCAGGAGGGGGGCAGAAGGCGTCGTTGGAGGAAGAGAGGCGGCGTTGACCGCTAGAGGAGAGTCTTATTTTGGAGCTGGTCGAGGAGAGTCTGGTTTGTGGCGGTCGTCGAGAGCGGTCGGAGATGTCTTCTACGGGCCGAAAATGACCTAACTGTTGTCTCAAGCGTTTTATATATTATAAGTTTAGAAACCACTCCAACGCTTCAGAAGACCGGAACAATCATATCTTAAACATTACATCACATCCTAAGAGCGGCACTACGTCATATTCAAAAAGGAAGGCGCATATTCTAAAAGTAACGTCACATGCTAAAAGCTACATAAAGTTCATATCTTAAGAAGATCTTTCTCTCTGCCACGATACATAAGCATGGTTTCTATAGAGTCAACAGGTTCTATTCCTTCAGTCTTCAATCCAGTAACTCTGCTGACGACACTTCGGTAGATCAAGATCTCGTATAAGGACATTCAGCTCAGCTTGGTTGAATGGTTGGCGCATTCTAGCGTCAACTTCTGGGGCCACAAAATCTTCGTCATCGGTGTCTGTTGACTCATAGAATTCATCGTCGTCGGAAACTTCCAAAGTAGTGCAAATAGGTACAGGAACTTCGTCACAGTGAGCAACCGGTCTCAGAGCAGTAGCATAGCGTGCCAATGGCTAATATGGCTCGAGCCATGGGCGGCACACACGAACGGGGCGGCAAATTGAGCGGCGATGACCTTTTTCGGTAAATTGAGCGGCGAAGACGTTTTTTTGCTTGTCAGGTTGTCGAAGAGTTTTAGCGAAGGGGTGACAAAACTTAGAAGGGGCGGCAAATTCGGCCGCGACATGTTTTGCTTGTCAGTTATAATAGAAGCAGGTTGGGGCGGCATTTTTTCCAGGAGCCATGGGCGGCACGAGACCACACTACGCCACTGTCTCAGAGCAGAAGGGAGATTGGAGTACTGTTTGGAAGATTTTGTCTTTGTGAACATGCCTGCAATATTTACCAGGCAGAAGTAACAGTCATCAACGTGGTTCCAAGGCTCTCGCCACACCATTGGAACTCTAAAGCTAAGGCTTTTTATCTCACCTTTAGTCCACTGTCTGACGTTTTCAACACATGTCCTGCTCACTTTATGTTGTGGCCAAGGTTTTCCTGATCACCCAATTTAACTCCAAAATATGCATTCTAAGCTTTATGCACAAATTCAAACACACTTATCCTTTGTTTAGGTGTTGTAAAACAACCACAAATGTAACAAAAATTGTCAGGATCATTACTGCACCGTCCACGAGGTGTTCGAGTGCTGGATGACATATTCCACAGAAATCTTGTTAATAGAGTTAAATTTGCTGCGACTTTTAAGCCTCATGAACGACTGAATGCTACCGTCAGTTTAACGCTGCTTATACAGGCCTATAGCCATAATATGCTGACGTCTGCAGTTTAAAACTGCCTATTAAACTAATGTACTAATATATAAACAGTAAATCAGTAGACAGCATTTTGCAGAAAAAAGGGATGTGACTGGAGGAAACGGGTGTGATTTTTGGATTCAGCACACCAAAATGCATAAGGATCACCTGTTATCTTCAAGTCAGCAAAATTGATATAGACCAGTGTTCTCACTGTGGTGTAGGCTATCCCCATTAAATTTAAACTATTGAAAGCAGTATATTGAACAAATGTGGCGAAATTACGCCATTTTAGCCTTAAACTAATACGATGTTGTACCTGCAAATTTATTGTTTGCCTTTTTCTTGTTATCTACTTTAATCATAAGTTCCTTGTTGGGAATCCAATTTCAAACAGTTTTATCAATAGTCGTTCATGTGTGACAGAATTAAATGATACTCACGGCTGTGGTCAATGGTCCCGTAGTCAAACGTCCGCTGCTATCGATGGTCTTTTGTCAAACGTCGGCTGTGGTCAATTGTCCAGTGGTCCGCTGTGGTCAAAAGTCCGCTGTGGTCAATCGTCCAGTGGTCAATCGTCCGCTGTGGTCAAACGTCCAGTGATCAAAAGTCCGTCCTGGTCAATCGTCCTAGAATCTCATTGTATAGGGAATTCCAATAATCAAGTCTACTAAAAATACAAGTTTTTTTATCTTGTAATAGATGCGGGTATAATTCGACTTTTGCAGAAGAAGCAGTTTTAAGAGAATATTAGGCCTAATTGTCTTTTCTTATTTCTCAGTCATCGCATGAAATTTGCAGCCAATTGTCACGATGTTGATTACATTGCTGAAGAAGAAATCTGACTGAATACATGCGTCTAATGTAATTCAACTTGTGTCCAATGTAAACATTGTTTTGACGTGACTTACTTTTTTCCGAAAGCTCAGGTTAATTTATTTACAAGTGACCTCTACTCTAGTTAGAACGATATACAGCTGTAGGCCTAATAGTAGACAAGTAATTCAAAAAAGCTAAAGACAAGAGCGTTTTACACTTCACACATCAACAAGATGTTAAATAAGTGCGTTTGAAGTAAGGCATTATGAATGCTTTCGCTGCCCATAGTTTGTGCGTAGAACGTCACGTGTTCCAATGAGACAGTTGGAAATCCCCGTAAAGTTAGGCATACCATTCTAAGTATGGGCCACCGGCACTGGATACGATAAGACCATTGTAAACCCATATACTTGACTTAAAATAATTATTGTGTATTTAAGGAATATTAATTAATATTGAGAACAATCTTTTTAAAATGCCCACCACATTATTTGCCGCAACTGTATTTCACGAAAATAAATCACAACGTAATTATGCATTTGCATGAAAAAAATATATATATATATATATATATATATATATATATATATATATTAGCCTATATATAATATTTATATTATGTATATATATATATATATATATATATATATATATATATATATATATATATATATATATATATATATGAGTTAAGTCATTTCGACTCATTTGGTTTTACTGAGGAAGGCTGGAGCATATTTACCAAATGTATGTCCAAAGTCATAGAATTGACCATTCCCAAACAGAAGAAAATTAATAACAAACTTCCTTGGATAACAAGAGAAGTGCAACGAAAAGAAGGGCGAAAAACAAAGCGTGGAGGAAACTAAGTAAACTCAGATTAGCAAGTAAAGGAAATGAGCAGAATCAGCACAGACTTAAGATCTTGGAGGAACAGTATACTCAGAAAAGAAAAGCATCAGCAGTTACTAACAAGATGGCTATTGCAAATTTTGAAGGTAGATTAGCAAAAATATAAAACAGAACAGTAAAAGTTTCTACAAATATTGTAATAGAAAGTTGAGACGAAAGGACACAGTCGGTCCCCTCTTGGACAGCGCAGGATGTGCAATAACAGACGATGTAGAAACTGCACAGATTCTAAATAACTATTTTTGTTCAGTATTTACAGAGGAAAATACAAATACTATGCCAGAAGCCAAAATTGTGTTTGATGGAAATGAAGAAGAAATGCTAACAGATATAGTGTGTACAAAAGAATGTGTTATCAAGGTTTTGACCAATTTAAAGACAGACAAGAGCCCAGGATTAGATGGCTTACATCCAAAGTTTCTTTACGAGGTTCGAAATGAAATAGGACATGCAATTGCTTTGATAATCAATGAATCACTCAGAACTGGAGTAGTACCGCAAGACTGGAGAGACGCATTAGTCAGCCCACTGTTGAAGAAGGAAAACGAAGTGAACCAAGCAATTACAGACCAGTGAGCCTAACATCTGTAATCGGTAAAGTTATGGAAAAAATACTGAAAGAAAGCATTTTGGAACATTTGACTAGGCATAAAATTGTTAAAGATAGTCAGCATGGATTTACACAAAGGGGCGTTCATGCCTGACCAACCTGTTGGACTTTCTGGAGGAGGTTTTGATAAGCTAGACAAGGGCAAGGGAGTAGACATAATATATTTAGATTTTGCCAAAGCTTTTGATAAAGTACCCCATATAAGGCTGGCTGCCAAACTGAAGTCCTGTGGAATAAGGGGCAATATTCTCAGATGGATTGAAAATTGGTTGAAGGGAAGAAGACAGAAGGTTGGCATTAGGGAGGCCATTCGCAATGGGCAAGAGTTATCAGTGGAGTGCCTCATGGCTCAGTGCTTGGGCCATTGCTTTTTCTAATATATATAAATGATATCGATGAAGGATTACTGTCCAAAATTTCAAAGTTTGCCGATGACACAAAGTTATGCAGAAATATAGACTCGGAGGATGATGCAAAAATTTTACAAGAAGATCTAAGGAAATTGTTTCAGTGGTCTGTGGACTGGCAGATGCTTTTCAATATTGATAAATGTTCTGTAATGCATGTTGGGAAGTCTAATAATGGTAATGAATATTCTTTAGGGGAAGGTTCTAACCACAACAGAAAAGAAAGAGACTTGGGGATAATCACCCATAGAAGTATGAATCCATCTCACCAATGCATGGAGGCAGCAAAAAGGGAAACCAAATGTTGGGAATGGTGAAAAGGACAATTGTGAGTCGTGACAAAGAGATAATCATTAAACTTTATAAGTCATTAGTAAGGCCTCATCTGGAATACTGTGTTCAGGCTTGGAATCCATTCTTGAAAAAGATATAGAACTTTTAGAAAAAGTGCAAAGACGAGCAACGAAGATGGTCAATGGGTGCCATAATTTAAGCTACGAAAAAGACTTCAATATTGTGGACTGACAACATTAGAAAGGAGAAGAGAAAGAGGAGATTTGATAGAAACATACAAAATAATGACTGGGAAAGTAGATGTGCCATATGATCGATTCTTTACATTGGCACACTATAGCAGCACAAGAGGCCACAAGTGCAAAATGTTTAAGCAGAGGGTTGGTCCAAGAAAGAAAAACTTTTTTAGTGCAAGGGTTGTGGACAAATGGAACAGTTTGGACGAGGTGGGAGTGACAGTTGAAACAGTGAACGGATTCAAAGGCTATCTAGATAAACTAGGTTATTGAATGCAGATGGTTACATCAGTGGTTTTCACACAGGCTTACTTAGCCTCCTAAACCACTTAAAATCACATTATTATTATTATTATTATTATTATTATTATTATTATTATTATTATTATTATTATTATTATTATTATTATAACTGAAATAATACATTTATTGTTATAAAGAATTAGCATTTTCTTTATTGCGACAATCGCTTTTTCGCAACAAATTATCATGCAAAGATGATGTATTGCTTTATATCTAAACAAACAATTATCTTAATGGAAATTCAAACGCATTGTAAATTGAGCCCAAGAGTGCATTGCTAGGAAGGCAAATTCACCGTAATGTCCACGTGGCTATATACCGTCTGTACAGGACATATCCATCATTTCTCGATTTATTGCATAGGAAATTCCATTTTCCCAAAGGAATACACTGGTGAAGGTTTTGGTAATTTGGCGTGATGTGACCATTCAATCGATTCATCGTTCAACACATTCGCAACTGGAACACTTCTGACGTCGTCTTGATAAATCCACTTTACATTTCCATCGACATCCTTTGTTTTATCACCACCTCCGATGACAAATAATTTGCCGTTATGAACAATCATACCAAAATGAATGACGTCAGTCTTAAATTGATTTCTCATTTGAAAAGTTCCTGTGTCAAAACTATATATAAGACAATTATCGTCTCCAAGAAAAATAGCCTTGTTTTCCCACAATACAGCGCGGAGAAGATAATCAGCCACAGGCATTCGCTTTGAAATCAGAGTACAGGAGTTTAACTTTGTGTCATAAACTTGAACATAGTCGACATATTTGTCACCGGCGTCGCAACCGCCAAAGATATAGAGTGAAGATTTAAAAGGCACACAATGACCTGAGCTCTCAATAGCATGAACCAGTTTTCCAACAGTTGTACATCTATCGTCGATTGTATCGTATGCTTCGACGTCATCGAGTGTTATTTCACTATCATCTACCCATCCACCGCATATATACAAAACGTGATCAACAAATGCCACACTGTGTCTTAGTCTGCCTCGAATCATGGTATTACAATATTCCCAGTTAGATGATCGTGCATCGAATTTCCAGATTCTGTCATCATTCTCTCCTAATCCAGTTACGAAGAGTGAATTGTCATAGACGGCAGCTGCAGATTCTCTATCCATATGAAGTGGCAATTGTCCTATTGTAGAAACCTCGCCTTTTCCATTTACTTTTATTTTTACGACATCTCGGCCTAGTCCATCGTCCTTCTCCAAGCCAACCACAATTATACAGCTTTCGAATCGAGTCGAAAATTCTGAAAGACAACAGACCAAATAGCTAAGAATGTCGAGAGTTACGGAGGCCATCTGTTTATGCCGTCTATTGCTGCAATAAGGACCCTGATGCTACGAAATACATTAGCAAATGTTTGAACGAGCAGAACAGTGGATTTGCTCAAATAGATTCAAGCTTAAGAATCCGAGATCTTCGCTTTATTAGTGCCTTAGTGTTCAGGTACAGTGAACATTGATAACTCGATACGGTTTATACTGCTACATTTTATGACGAGAGACTAGAATTACACCGTTTTTAGATAAGTGCATGGCAGGAAATCCGTTCCAGATTTTTTCACGGCGACAGGCGAGTTTAGCGGATAAGCGAGGGACGAAGTAACGAGGTTTTACTGCAGATTGGTTTCATCTCTCGTGTGATGAGTTCTACTGTACGCTAACCCTCGTAGATTGTCAGGGGGCGTAAAATTACTCAATTCCAGTAAAAGCTGCACATCTTTTTACTGTTGCACTGTAAACAAAATGCCTTTATGACTTTTCCTAAAAATATATGTTTTCACTACACAGAGGCCATATTTTACACATTTTGTGTGCTGCCCACTAGCGGTGTCGGTCGACGTCGTCTGATATATTACATTAGTGATGTGTCTATCGAAATGCATATGAACTGCATAAACACTGAATATACACTGTATCTACAGTGCATATACGCGTCTATATACTGTACATGCACTGTATATACACTGTATAGACACTGTATACGCTGTATCAATGTTTTGTTGTCAATGCGACTCGCCCATACGTATCTTTTCAAACTGCGCAGGCTTTATATGCTCTGGTGCTGTAATTTTTTCTTGCGTTTTAATACAACGCATATCATACATGTTGTATGGCAAAATTACTGGTTGTGGTATAAATTTCGTAAGCATTACCTTAATATTCATTAAATATCAGTGGGGGTAGAATTTCCCCTCATTACAACAAAGGCATCGAAAAAAGTCCACACCCTACGAGGGTTAAGACTAGTAGGCCTACTTCAACTGTTCTACCATAGTGATCTATAATCGTACTGTAAATGTACTGCAATGCTGACCTATCAGAACCAAGAACAATCAACGATGATATAATAGTAGAAAACGTGAAGTAATAAAGCGGGATGATGGGCAATTTTATGGAATTCTTCAATCGGAAAAATGATACGAGCGGCGCTTGTTGCAAATGAGTTTAAAAAGTTGTAAACCACGCATGATTTCAAAATACTTCCCAAATCTGCAGTCAGTGTCAGTCACCCTTCTCTCTACGGTCCTCGATCCTTGACAATTTCGTCGCTTTGTTTTTCCAAAACTGATCTAGCCCAGTTATGGCAAATATCTCTTAAAATGGCCCGTAACCCATGGTTTTGGGCAACTAGATATCTACTATATCTAGATATCTACTATATCCTTTTATAGCCGTTAAACCATATAAAACTAATGATGGATACCGATCGAATATAAAAAAACTTATCTACAATATTATAAAATATTGCGTCATTGTCATAGAGTAGACCCAAACGACCCATAGAGTAGTCATTAGTCGACTCATTGAAACATTGCCATCGGTGTTTTGACTATCTAGGAATTTAATCTATATTATCCGCCAAACATTTAGTGGTATATGCAGTGAATTCGTCTGTTGTTAAGCTGCCATCTACTGTATACGGATGCTAGGTCTGTCATAGGCCTACATTCCTATAGCAGATTTCCCATCCGTTTTGTTATCTTTCCCCGGATTCTTTCGCTCACTGACGTGTGCTGCATTCGTTTTCCTATTTCCTCGTTTGACACAAATGATAAAAATGAGGACTGTAGATACACTCCGTATATTGATCTGTGGGCTCCGGACAAATGGGCCTCGCATTTTGACGACACGGCGTTTCGCCGACACGAATCGCGTGTTGGCGAAATGTTATGCAATGCATGGTATTGATAAGACGGCTATTCGTCGACATCATACTGCATAAAATACTTATAAGAAAGGACAATTAATGTCCACCTTAGTAAGTAAGTTGGCTACATATGGGACCAATAAAATCACAGAGAAGGAAGCCACTGAAATTTGAGCTGAAATTCATTTATTGGATGAATTTTTAAGTCGATGATATTATGCGTGTGATGTTATTTAAATAGCCGATTGATTTATTTATTTTATTAATTATTTTATTTATTTATACAGGACAATTTATTCGGCGCCGTAGGCATAACTAAGGCTAAAGTCAAAGTCACCTAACAACAAAAAGAAACTTTAAACAAATGCGTCTAATACTCTTCAGGAACGCTCCGGACGTGGTCTCCATAGTAAACTCCTTCGGTAAGGTGTTTCACAGCACTGGATTGCCTCTCCGAAAGGATCTGTCCCCGAAGACTACAACCTTGGCCGGAGAAGGGACCAGCAGCGGATTGCGAATCCTCAACCGAAGCTGTGAGCGCCGTTGCGCTGATGGAGCGGGTTGTATCAGGTCACGTAGATAGGTGGGGCAGTGCGGGTCGTACAGAAACGTGAGCCAGCACCGTTTGAGAACAATCCGCTCAGGAATCTTAAGCCAATGAAGTTGGTCTTTCAGTGGCAGCGACACATGAGCATTCCACTTCAGACCATATTATATGGATTATAGGTGGACGCTTATTTAGCTGTGTCCTTGTATCAAAATACGCCTTTAAAACATGATGTCATGATTCAAACGTCAGTTTGAAGTGTGCAGTGCATAAACGTTATATGTCACGCGAAAAGTCACGGGAAATTGAATCAAACCTACAGACCAAACCACAGTACGGATTGTCATGATTAATGTTCTGAGGTCGTGTATTAGGGTGGGGATTTAGTAGTGAATGGTTACATTTTAATCTGGCATCTCATTATATTTTATTTAATTTTTTCGAGTTAAGGGGATAAGAAAGCGTGCTATCATAGTTTCGTCATACAATGCAAAGGCACAGAATAGTCTACTTTCAAGCCTTCCATAGTAGGCAACGTTATCAGAGGCAAAATAGCAGCACCAGAATAAAGTTAAAGAAAACGACCTACGGGTATCCGAATACGTTAGCGTCAAACAAAGCTCGATCATACGTATCATACGTATTATATTTTTGTATCATACGCACGTATTTTAGCGTATGACTCTTTATCATATTCGCTCTCGTTCGTGAGCAAAATTACCTTAGACCTGCATAGCCATGAAATTGCATCAATTACCGCAATCTGTTAACCATTTACCTGCACAAAGAAATTAAAAGTGGAACAAGTGTTAACAGAAGTGAAATTTGGTATCAGTTACAGTGACGTGGCGTTACGTCGCAATTAATATTGATCGCTAAGTAAGAAAATTATTTTAAGTAACCGAACAGACTTATAAAATACGCTTACCATACGAGTATTTTATTTTTATTCATACGCACGTATTTTAGCGTATTTTATTTTGTCATAGGCGTATGATCGAGCTTTGGCGTCAAATGACTTGTTATTAGCATGATATTTTCGATTGCCTCTGGTTGAATGCATTTAGGAAATAATGCAATAATGATGGCGGAAATGCTTTATTTCACGGAGAGCGCATAAAGTAAAATAATGACAACTGAATTAATGCACGAATTGTCAATTGATCAACTGAATAATTAACCAATAGTAAGTTAGAAAACTGAGTAGGCTATTAAAATTTATTAAAAAGTCAAATCACTACTAAGCATAAACCTACACCACATGCGTTTCTTCGTTTGTAAACTAATTACGCCATCGCGGAGATAAAAAGTTGACATGCTAATTTTTGTGTTGGCTAAAAAATATATGAACGTTTTATCAACGTTTTTTTATATTTCCAGAAAAAGACGGTTTTACGTTTTTTTATTTCTTTTTATACATTTGCAACACCTATGATGGCCGTCAACCTGCGTTAACTCAATGGTGTTATGTTTGCGTGTCATAAACTATTCTAGCAGTGGTCTACTGTAAAAAGTTTTTAAAGAAAGCCGGCCTTGAAGCTTAGATGACAATATGATAGAAATAAATGATGATATGATATCTACTGAACTCTACAAAGTGAAAATGAGAGTATTGGCGGTTTCCTTGCTGATTTGATTAGAGTGCCTGTTTGGGTAATCCTCACCAGCTTGCCATTTCGAGACACCGGCGCTGGGCGATGACATGGTTAATTAACAGTGTTAACTGTCTCCATGAAGTCCAGTCTTGTGCGACTCGATGTGAATCTGGCACTGTAATACAGATCTATTCCGTGGTGTTCTTCATCTAGGTCCTTCCTGGTCTTCCTTTGCGTCTCTGTCCTTCTGTGAAATCTAACATAATGGATTGTTCTATGGTGTTTCCTGTCGTGCTACATGTCCAACATATCCAAATTTTCTTTAGTTCAACTTGTCTTTCCATTCCTGCTTTGAGTTCAGTGGCATTTCATTTAATACGCGTCTATTCTCCTCTGTTCATCCGTCTTCAGCATCCATGCCTAGCATCCGTAAGTGGCAACCGAGAAAACGAAGGCATGTAGGCTGTAAAAGTCATATCATAGTTGGCATAATGTTGCTTTAATTTTTCCAGATTTTTTGTAGTTTTCCTATCTGCTTCTGATTTCGGCTACATACCGTAGTTAACATTCTGTGTAATACTAAATCTCAGATATCAATCTACAACTGCTCAAATTTTGACATAATCTGTGTTTCCTTAACGCAACCAATAAATTCTACAGTATTTATGCTGGAATCCCAGGAGATTTGACTTGCATCAAATACACTTTTTATTACTGCCGTGATCTTCTGCATGGTTGGAACATGTGATGCTCTCGTACGACGATGCATAATTATTGTGATATTCGGCATAAAAATTTATGTAATTTAAACTTACAGCCTCATGTCGAAAATGCCATCTAGAGATCTGTGTCATACAGTGACAACATAATAAGCCATTTAAGCCGCACATCATGGCCATGACAGACAATAGCGGCAAAAATTATCGACTTCAGAAAATAAGTCAGAGACGGAAAGAGTATTATGGAAAACCATGACGTTGTGGATGACAGCATATAGATCAACATCCAAAATAACCAGTTAACCAAAGAAGATAGAGAAATATGGATATACAAGAATTGTGAAGAAATACAGAACAATTTTAATGCCCACAGGACCAGGGATGCTTATAAAGGAATAAAACGAATAAGTGCTGAATTCCAAATGAAAATTACAACCATCAAAAATAAAGAAAGCATTACACTAACACAAGATCATGAAATACAGAAGAGATGGAAAGAACATTTTGAAGAACTGTAGAACTGTATAACCTAAATACTGCAGCGGATAAAGACTTACTGCTTCAAATGCCAAGTACGAATCTTCATAAAATCACAGAAAACATACTGAAAGAAGAGGTAGACCAGGCCATAAAAGAACTGAAAAGGAACAAAGCACCAGGAGTAGATGGCATACCTGCAGAACTATTGAAAGTAGGTGGAGAAACAATGACAGACCTGCTCCATGACCTTTTCAATAAAATATACAAAGATGGAACAGTCCCAGATGATTGGGGAAAAGGAATGAATGTACCCATCTAGAAAAGGAAGGGTGATAAAGAAGACTGCAATAACTACCGGGCAATAACGCTGTTGAGTACACCAAGCAAAGTCTTCTCCAAGATACTTCAAAAAAATAATAAGCAAATATGTAGAAGAAATTATCAATCAATCAATCAATCAATAAACTCATATGGCGCCACTATCATAATGCCCAGGGCATCAGCCGATGGCGCACCAAATCCAAATAGAACAAGAGCTGTTATATTAACTACATCGATTACAAACAGGCCTTTGACTCAGTGTGGCAGGAAGGGTTGTGGCAAACAATGAGGCACGCAGGCATTGAAGAAAAACTCATCCGTTTAATACAGGCAATATATCGGAAGTCAGAAAGTGCAGTGAAATTAGATACTGAAATGTCAGAATGGTTTAAGACAGATCTAGGACTGAGACAAGGATGCATGTTGTCTCCAACACTTTTCATTATCATTCTGGATGTAATTTTTAGAATAGCAATTGGAGATCTGGACATAGGCATAAAATGTAGTGGAAAAAATTAAACAATCTAAAATTTGCAGACGATGTCAGCCTGATAACAGACAACAAATCAGATCTTCAAACACTGACCAATGAAGTCAATCTAACAAGCAAAAGATTTGGACTAACTATCAACCCAAAGAAAACGAAAACCATGGCAGTCAGCAGAAAGGGAAAAGCTCAAATCAAAATAGCATTAGATAACACAACAATAGAACAAGTCAAAAATTTTACCTATGTTGGAGGAGAAATTGTCAGTAATGGAAGTCATCAAGAAGACATAAAACAAAAAATCGCCAATGGACTGCAAACGATGGGGAGATTGCGAAAAACTGGAGCAGCAAGGACATAAACATAAACACAAAAGTCACAATATACAACACCATAGTAGTACCACAAATTATATATGGAGCAGAAACATGGAGCATGAAAGAAACAGACGAAAGGAGGCTACTGGTGGCCGAAATGACATGCTTACGGAGAATCCTGGGAGTAACTCGGCTACAAAAAATAAGAAACGAAGACATCAGACAACGTCTCAACATGAAGGATACAATAATCGACAAAATTAGAAGAAAAACACTCAACTGGTATGGACATGTCAACAGATTGGATGAAAGGAGACTACCATACAAGGCACTCTACACTCAAATTGAAGGAAACAAAGGAAGAGGAAGACCCAGGAAAAAGTGGACGGACAACATCAGAGAAGACATGAGCATGAAAGGAATTACAATAGTAGAAGGAAGACGATTAACAGAAGATAGAACTTCTTGGAAGCATTTTGTGTCTAGCTATTGCCGCTGATGAGCTGGCAGAAAGCAAAGATGATGAACCACTCGCTAAAAATTTAACGGAAGCGCCATGTCAAAATTGCCAAGGCGAAAAGCTCAATGACCTCATAATATAACCACCGAACAGCTCTAGTTTGGTGGGGAAATGACACTGACCAGGACGCATGATCTGGGGGTCTGGAACCTGGCAGAAGATTGGACGCAGTCAGCCTTCATACCACTCCCCAAAAAGCAGCTCACCCGGGCAGAGGTGTAGCGTGCCAATGGCTATTGTGGCTTTAACCATGGGCGGCACCCATGAAAAGGGAGGCAATTTTACAGTAGAAGCGACGACCTTTTTTGCTTGTCAGTATATTTTCAGTGAAGGAGGGAAATTTTAGAAGAGGCGGCAAATTAAAACAATTTGGAAGCGATGACATGGTCCGCCTCTGATATGAATTAATTTGGGGCGACGGATTAGCCATGAGCCAGAGGCGGCAAAAGTGCACGCTACGCCACTGAACCCGGGACTAATTTCCTGGCCGTGTGTCGCCTTCGTGGTCTCGCTATCAGTTTTCGTCTCCCGAGCGTTTCCTTTGAACCTTTATTCAGCCTCGTCTTCTGTTCAGAACGATTCGTCCCCTTTTCCGACACCTGTTTCTTCTCTCTTCGTTGTCTCTGCTTTCGTAGATCTTCCTCGTCCTTGATCGTCTTCTTCGTTTCGTAGTTCCAAATGTAGACGGCGAATTTGGCGAATAGTCCTTCGCGCTGGGCACGATGTAATGCTTAAATCGATTGAAGCCTATTGAAATCTAAGTCTCCAGCTTCCGTTCTATCTAAACATTTTGGTGATAGCGGTGATATTCGATGCAGAGCGGTCTCTTCTTTCGTGTTATCAGAGGGGGCCACGTAAGGTTCGTTGTTCACATTCACTGACGCGTCGTCCACTTGGATTTTAACACGAGTTTGTTTTAACGAAACAAATAATTACACGATCAAATGTAGGCCTACAGGCGCAGAAGTTCAACGTTCTTCTCACAGAAAGTTGTCGACAAATCTTATTCGTTAGTAACTTTCTAGCTTCCCGACTCCCCTCCGCCTGGACTGTTGAGTTACGTCCGTCAGCGTTTTTTGAGTGAGAGGGGACTCTTACTCGCCAGGTTTCCTTTTATCGTCGCCGGCTATTTATCAGTCAATACCCGCGAGTTCCCATTGGTTCGCTGACTGCGATTAGCCTTTGACTTTCTTCCAAAAGCGCTTCCTTATATCGCTCTAACACTTTAACAATATAATAACGAACATCTATCTAATATTGTCATTACACAAATATTATGCTAAATATAAAAGTTAAATTCTAGGTTATGCAATGCCTAAGATCATCTCTCCATAGAAATACATTAGGTATATAGGCCTATAAAGTTCATGATTTTGGTTGCTTCTCAAATTTGGCCTGTCGTTTCAGTTTATTACAAGGGGGTCAAAATTTGCCAAACAATTTTTTACAGAATTTATGGACAGCCTCTTGGCCAGCTGCCCGGGTTACATTTTGAGCTTGGTTACGCCACTGGGTGACACCCTCCACAAAAAACAAAGCAATTACACCAAGGATATCTTTGGGTCCTCCGGTATCAGCCCATGCGTACACTTGGAATTACTTAGCCTATCTAATTTACAGACACCAAACGCTTTGGTATCATTCTTTGTGATGCCGTAATTAGTAGGCCTCTATCATCCGGTGCGTCCCGCCTCCCCCCAAACGGCCACTATATGGCATCAAACTACTCGCCATGTAATCGAAAAAACTAAAGGAAATGGTTTACCGTGCAGAGAAAGCTGTAAAAATACAACTTGACCATCAATGCTGCAAATATAAACTCAATGTTAAATACAGACAACATACCGCAACTATGTTTAGAGCAGACTACAGGTCCAAGACTGGCATGTGTAGGCCTAATTGTGTATTTGGGGATTAAATGTCAAAAGACGCAGACTGCAAAAACCGATGTGAAAACTAGACAGGCCATCGATGTAAAATATTAATTAATCCTGTAGAAAATACTCACAACGAGTCACCAGAATACACTTACTATGCACAGGGTCAACTGAAGGTACCAAAATATAAGACCGAAAATATGACTATTAATTATAGAGCGAATGAAATTTGTGCAATAATATAATTCATATATTGGATGAATATTCTATGCCGTTTAAATGCAGGCCAAATTTAAAACGTTGGCCGGTGTGCCCATCTTAGATTCCCTCTAGCAAATTCTATCGTCATACGACTTCTCATCCAAGTACTTTGCAGTTGTAATTCACTCACATATTCTCAAAACCCAGGTCGTTTTAGGTAAGTAACATTTTCTGTCTAATATTGAGGCACTTATAGTTGACCCAATGCATAGTAAGCGCCTTTTTACTAGATCCTTTCAATTTTATGCTCTTCTGTCAACCATTCACTCGCAACAATCCAAAATGTGTGTCGCTTAATATCCATATATAGCGTTCCGTGCGCTAAACGTTCACAATCCCTTGACTTTGTTGCGTTAACGGAATGAAGATCATTCGCAGTTGGCATAGATAAGTATTTTCTGCATCGTTATGCATGGTAGATGGCCGTTTTATTTATACTAGACGTTGCTGGACATTTCGCCTATATGGCGTTTCGGGATTGGCCAAAGGCCGAGGAGGCGAATTATCCTGTTCTCTAAAGAACAAGTCAATAAGTATTGCAACCAACTGTGCCTGATGAAAGCCTTGGCTGTTCCGTGGCAACTTAAGAGTGTGAACGCTGGACGCTAAGAAAGTAGATGAGACTGAATCCAAGCTTTTGCGAATAAATACATAAGGAAACTGTCATGTGCTCCATAGGCAAAGTTATTAACCATGGGACAATTCTGCAGTATGACCAAAAGAGAGAATGGCCTACCATAACATGTGAGGTCAGGAAAGTTGGGATATTTGGTGGATGCAACAAGATAACCACACGGCACCATTGAAAATTTACGGAGTCAGAAGACGGGGATGACCAAGGATATGCTGGCTGGACAATATCATCACGTGACCTTGTCCATCAGGAGACTGTCTACTGCGTGGTGCCCGGAATAGGAAACATTGGAGGTCGTTGACCTGTTTGTGCAGCAGACCGTCGCCTAGTGACTGATTCTATCTGTGGTTTAAATGAACTCTTACCAATTGCGTTGTCTTCATCGAATGCATCAATTCGTTCAACGATCCTGGGGTAATGTTCTTTGAGAGCTTCTTTGAGAATGATGAACGCCTTTTCTTTGGATGAGAATGTGAGATGATCAAGAAGAGCTCGGCAACGCTCTTCTTTCTTAAAGCTTTTCTTCAGAATAAATTGCTTTTGTTTGATGTTAACTATTTTGCTCTGAATTAGAAGATCGAAAACATTCACTGGGTCGACGTCTGACACGAAATCACTCTCCATGCCGAAGATCTTATTCCGTATCTTCTCATTTTCCAGCTTACCTTAAAATAAAAGAGCCGCATTGCATTTTAACCATACTTTGTATTCTCTTATTTCTATCTGTATCTTAATCAAAACCTTCCTCAAATGAGACAGAGTAGAAAGGCAACGCTTGATATCAGTGGCTATTTAGCCATCTAGACATTGGGGGTTACAATTTTTGAGAACAGATATTGAGGAGGTCATACTACTTGTCAAAATGTGGAAAAATGGGGGCTATTCAAACTTGTGGGATTCCCCCAGATAAGGCCTAGAATAAACACTGCTTGATATTCATACAGATTGGATAATACTGTATATAATTATTATGGTGGGTTGATAAATAAAATATTCAGAAATTTCTTTGCGGAACTTGGTAATTATTTCAGAAATGAAGGATAAAGAAAGAAACGAAATATGAAATGATAGTTGCACTATTGCAAAAGCTATATTTTTGGCTCTAAATTTGTAGTATTTATCAGCATTTCTCATTGATTGCAGACTTGTTACTGATCGCTATTTTGATTCGTACTTTTTATCTGCCTAACTTTCGACTCTAATGTGAATGCCTATTTGTTTTGAGTGTGGATTGTTTAATAATTAAATTTATTCTATAAATATTTAAAAGTTTAGCTTCGGTATGACACAAGAAACATTACACGCCATGTTATATTCGGCAAAGCCAGTGGACTTCCTTCCAAAATGTTGCCAACAAATGCACTAGCTGCACTGCACTTCTTGCACATCAAAACAAGATAGAACGCCACCAATCAAATTGGTGAAGACTACAGTGTAAGCCAATGACAGTGATACAGCTGTTGAAGGGAGTGATCAAGAAAGCGATTGTGAGATATTTCCTGATAGCGATGCGTAGTCAGTCGCCTCATCGGCCGTAGCGTCTGTCGCTGCCGTCTCCGCTAGCTGCACGCATCGAACAGTCAGACGCGTCGGTCTTCAGTAGAAGTTTCGCTTCTACAGCTATGCCTCCGTCAAACATGAGCTATCCTACTTTATCAAAAGATGTTTTGTCAGTCTTAGGTTTAAATTTTCTCTCAAAATTACTCCAAGAGATTCCTGTATAGGCGAGTTTTGTTCAATTATTGCGTTAACGACAATTTCTCTTTCATTAAACGACTTCAAATTACAAATATGCTGCTGGCACCTTTAGTGCACCTTTAGGATCATTAAGTTGGCAAGTGTTTTGTATATTGAAGTAATTGCATGAGGTCCAAGCCATGGTGTAGTATATTTACCTCATTTTCTGTCCGATCTTTTCAAGTCCCTGAAAAGTACTTGTTGTAATGTTGTATGTAATGTTGTATTCATCGCCCTGCTTGACTTGAACATTGGCCAGAGACTTAGTTACTGAAACGTTCACAGCATTAGGCCTACGTATGTTCATCATAACATCGACAGCGTGACGGACGTAGTCTTCGTCTAATTCGTGGTCACCTGGAACGATTGAGTCTGTCGAATACTTCAAAGTCTGTTTTACTATCCAAGAGGCATAGGGGGAGTAGATATTCCATATTGGGATTCTTTATTATACGTCCAGTAATGAGTCATGACTCATTATTATACGTGTAATAATAACGGAAGAATTAATTTTTCAGGAGATTCATTTTAATTCACTACACCGGTAGAGTCCTTTCGGCTGCTTGCGTATGTTTGTAAGTGCTTCGGAATATCGCCGTTCTTGGCAGTTTTACCGACGTCTTGCTCTTCAGTTTTGCGTTAAATCGCGCGGATTGTTGTTTTCGAAGAGGTCGGCGACCTTCTTCTCTGCGCTGAACGGATCAGTTTCATGTCGCTCGGTGGTTGGTCCGCCATTTTATCTAAACCGCCAGTCCTTCTACGTACATTTTACAGGCTACATTTGGCAACGACTGTTTCGGTCTTCGTGCGGAGTTCCATCTTTGGTCGGTTTTGTCAAGTTCGGATTACTACTGCATCGCTGAAGACCGCTCTCAGGAATTCGCAGTCTAATTTCGGCAAGAAGAGAATTTCTCTCAACATCTAGTCGGTCCTTCAACATTATTTCTTCTACGTTTCGCTGACTCGTCAATGGAACGTCTTCATGTAGACCGCCTTTTTAAGGGTTCATCGCCCGATTTCGCCACGGCAGCGAACTCTTCGTATCATCCGACTTTTCAGGACGCCCAAGAACCACAAAAATTACTGGTGATTGCCTTTTTGACTTGTCGGAAGAAGTAATAATTATATGCTATAACATGGAAACATTAATTACGTAGACAAATCTGACTATAACTGGAACGCTATTCTAGGATTCTGACAAAATAGTATTTATAGCATAACCAAAAAACACCCGTGTCAACACCAATAGGGACACGCAAAAATACCCGTGTCGGGACAAGAGTCATGTTTGCGCCCCTGATTTCAAGAACGTCTAACTGAGAGGTTAGGGACACATAGCACGCAGAAGAAAAGGAGTGTATGTCAAATTTTAAAGATAGAATGATTTCACCGGCAGAGAGCGCATTAGTCGTCCAAAAAGAACAAATCATGATTGAATAACAACGGAAACTAATTGCATAATAAACCGATTGCACGAAAAGAAAAAGCAAATGCTAAGCACATAATTAGACGAGAACAATGGCGTAGCCAAGGGGGTTGAAGGTTAAACTCCCCTTGGTTGGCCGACAAAAATATTTATTTCATCGCGTATTCTTATTCTACAGACATGAAGTATCATTGTATTGAATTCTCTGTAAATTTGTTATGTTCCGTAAAAATATTTAACACATGGAATACTATTACATATTTTATTAATTAACACTTTTCGACTTTTCGAACAGACTGACAAGAAAAAAGGTCATCACCAGTTTTCCACACTTGATCTGCACAGGGGTCCGAAATTTTTTAACCCCACCCTTCAGAAAATCTGGGCTACACCACTGGACGAGAACACTAAGACATATGAGGAAAGCAGAAAGCAATTGGGGCATCAGCTAAATATAATAGACCTTACAGCACTTAAGTGTTAACTAAAAGTGGACAGTTTGGCATGAACATTGGTATTAAAAGGACGCAAATTATGCCGGAACATATTCAGAGTAAATAGGTTGAAATGATTAGGATATATTCTTAGAATGGAAGAACAAAGGATTCTAAAAATAATTCACAGACGCACGCCAACTGGCCGATGGGTGTTCGCCTACTCGTGATGAGACTGGAAACGATCAGTAAGGGTCCATTAGCCTATGTTCTGCTGCACTGTGTAAAGTGTGTGTTTAGTTAACTAGTTTATAAGTTCAAGTCGGTTTGGTTTGTGTTTGTTTTCTTCTTGTTTGCGTACTGTTTGATTCTATGTTTATCACGAACAAAGTTTCTCATTATATTTCTAGAAAATTGAGCACCTGTTTGGAAGTGGACTTAGCTGGTCGGCTATGAACCACCACAAGAGACCAGACACAGGGCAGCAGCTGAGCGTAATTCCTACGACTGAAGAGGAACCCCAATGTTCCCCAAAGGCGTTGGATGTATCCAGTGGCATAGCCAAGGAAGGTTTGGGGGTTAAGCCTCCTTGGCCCCTTGGGCGCCGACGAAAATTTGTTTAATGTGTTTCCATGCATTTTTCATTTTCGGACGCGGTTTTGAGAGTCAACCACTCCCTTTGGCGCTGCTGACCAAACTTTTGTTCAGCTTTTAAGCGCCGAAGCGCCGCGCCATATAGCTGACGACCTTCTTTTGCTTGTCAGCATCAGAAAGGAAAAAAATAGAAAGAAAAATAGGATGACTTTTTTCGAAAGTTGGTTACGGTCAAAAGTAAAAAAAAACATACGCCGTTCCAGGAAATCTTGTCTACGCCACTGGATGTATCAACGCAGGGCAAAAATAATACGCAGACAAACGAGGAATGCAGAAAACAGCGTGGAATGATAGTATAGAAAACACCTCAAAACAAGGAGGATAAAGACTATAAAGAAAGTCAATAAGACGAGAAACAATAATAATTAATTCATCAATCGAAGGAAACTGCATTAAACAGAAATCAGATGAAACTCCATAAAAATTAAATCCATTTACATTGACTTATCGTCTTCCAGAACTAATTTATCAATTACAAAAGTTCTTATATTTCTCGCTGTCAAATTAACCCACATTTTAGGACAATGTTTCAAATGACTTGTAGACGAACTCACATGATCAATATTATTGATCACGATCAAAACGCTCTCAGAATGGGTCGGGAGCTGGCAACTGGCAGCAAAACTCAGAAATATCATTTGAAGTGCATCAATCAAGTGCGTAAGCTTTTCGGAATAAACCGAAAAATTTACCATTGTCATGCTTTATCCTACTCAAAAAGAATAATTCTCTCTGTTCCAAATATTCTATTCCAGTTGGCACTATGAGATTCGGCAAAAAATAACACGGGCAGAAATCCAAGATAGCATTTCAATAATAAGGACAAAACGGACTTTATTCAGTTTTTCTTCTGTATAGAAATCACCAAACGCGGTTTCAGTAACTTTTTACTTTTTCCGCTATTACAATTATATGTGCGTTGATTAATAAAAAAAAACAATGTGCTTAAAATGCCTGAACAAATTATTAATAAAACTATAACTGCATAATAGACATTTTTATAAATGCTCTTCAATACTCAATTGCACTTGGCAGTTTTAGATCGGTGGTGGCGCACAGAAATTCACACGGAGGCTTTTTTGCACAGAAAATTTGAACTTTACACAAACACCAGCAAGCCTTAAAAGGAACGTTGGTCAGTTGGCCTAACTTTTAATGTCTTTTAATTTTTTTTCACTTTAATTAAGTATATATATATATATATTTGTAATCGGACTGATGATTACTGTCTGATTTACTTTGGAAATAAATTCAATTCAATTCAAAAACTGATGACACATTACGCTTACCTGTAATGGTTATGTCTTCAGATGCATTGTCTGCATCACAGGCATCAATGCGTTCTACAATCCTGGGATAACATTCTTTAAGAGCTGCTCTTAGAATTATAAACGCATTCTCCTTGTGGCAACAGAATAGATGATCGATAAGAGCTCGACAGCGTTCTTTTCCTGTGTCTTTATTCATCAGCTCTCGTTTTTCCTCCAGGTTGACTATTCTAGTACGAATTAGAAGATCGAATATATTCTTCGGATCGACCTCTGACGTGAAATCTATGTACATGTTGATGACTTTGTCTTTTATTCTCTCGTTTTCTGGTATTGCTTCACATTGAAATTAACACATTAAATATTAGCCATAGCAAGGTTTGCTTTTATGAGAAAATAGAACATTAATGTTGTATTTTATAACAATTATACTTAAGAAGATTAGGCCTATGGTGTTGACGATGATGATGACGACGACCTCGACGGTTTTGACTCTGTATCAAAGATTAGTCCAAAATGATTATTTAAGTTATGAATATTATCTTTAATCAGAATGCAACTGAATGTGGAGACTTTAGAACAATAAGCCTACTTTGTCATGCATCGAAGATAGTTTTGAAGATCCTTACTAAACGAGTAGAAGCAAAAGCAGAAGCACTGAAGGGTATCAGTGAAGAACAGTACGGATTCAGGAAAGGCAAAGGTACCAGAGATGCAATAGGAATTCTTAGGGCACTGGGAGAAAGAAGCATAGAAAGGGGCAGAGGCGTCATTTGGGGGGCTGGTGGGGGGCGTGGCCCCCAAGGAAATGAAAATATTAATTTACAATGTATTAATGTGCAAAAAATGCAAAAAAAACAAAAACAGAGACGTCATTTGCGTTTGGGGGGGCAAAAAAGGCCAGTAAAGAAGTGCTTGATGTCGAGTAATCGTAAAAAAGGGCTGACAAGCAAAAAAAATTGAAAAAAAAATAAAAAATGTAAAAAAATAAAATATAAAAATTTTAAAAAATTTCTCGCAACCCCCAAGAAAAGTGTGAAATGACGCCACTGGAAAGGGGCCTTGAAATCTACATCTGCTTTGTGGACTATGAAAAGGCATTTGATTGAGTGGACTGGATAAAACTCATGAGGGCACTCAGAAGAATGGGAATAGACTACAGAGACAGAAAACTCATCGGAAACCTGTACATAATCCAATCAGTGTATATCCGTGTGGATGGAAAAGACTCTGAACCAGGAATTCTGGGAAGAGGGTGAGACAGGGATGCCCTCTCTCACCGTTGCTGTTCAATATCTACACAGAAGAACTCATAAGAGAAGCATTTGAGAACATAGAAGATGGAGTAGTGGTTGGTGGAAAAAGAATAAGGGACATAAGATTTGCTGATGACCAGGCAATTATGGCAAACACCAACCATCGATTGCAGAGGTTGATGGACTCTCTTCATGCAACATCAAAGGATTACGGAATGAAAATCAATTTAAAGAAGACAAAGGCAATGAAAATCAGCAGAGACGATGGAGAAATGAAAATAATCACTGATGGAGTGGAAATAGAATAGGTGGAATAATTCTGCTATCTTGGAAGCCTGCTTGATGAAACGCAAAGTATCATAAAGAAATAAGGAGAAGAATTGCCATGGGGAATGAAGCCTTTACGGACAGAAGAGAACTACTGAGAAGGAATTTTAACCGAAATCTGAACAGACGATTGGTCAACACACTGATCTGGCCAGTGACATTCTATGGATCAGAAACTTGGACGCTCAGAAAGGAAGACATAAAGAGACTAGATGCGTTCGAAATGTCGATCTGGCGAAGAATGGAAAAAATTAGCTGGACGGAAAAAATGACAAACGAAGAAGTCTTGGAGAGGGTAGAAGAGAAGAAAAGCCTAATTAGCACTATTCGTACAAGACAAAAGAAGTGGATAGGTCATGTTCTGAGAGAAGAATCAAATCTACTATAAGAGAAGTACTAGAAGGAAAGATGAATGGGAAAGCACAGAAAGGGCGACCAAGAACATCGATGCTGGAGTGGATATTCGACACTACGGGGAAAAACAAGTATTCAGCCCTGAAGATAAAAGCTCAAGATAGAGAGGAGTGGCGACGCTGGAGTATGGAACCTGTCTTTGGACAGAGCACCTGAAGAAGAAGAATCTTAATCTGTCCATTTTACTAATTGTTGCTGACTAAATTCTTTACATCAACTTTTTATGTAGCCTAAAAAGGTGGAATTTAAAACGTCGGCTTTTACGCTTTATATATTTGAACTTTGAAAGACGCCAACCGGATTATATCCATTATATTCGAAATATTGACGATCAAAACAATAAATTAATAGGTACGGGTATACAGTGTATGTCATATTCAAATATACAGCTGTGTGAAAAAGTCCTGCACGTTTATAGGATTTTGGGATTTTTGTTTTTTATGAATATCTGAATAACCATTAATGATTTAGGATATGCAAATCTCAATATATTTCAAAGGGTATTGATGTTTTTGGTAAAGAATTTACTAATTATTGTGAGATTGCTTTATGGATCCTCACAACAAAATTTTTGTGAGGAGCGTGAAACGTGAAACGTGCAGGACTTTTTCACACAGCTGTAGATTGTCAAACTCATTAATGACGCCTTTCACTTTTATTTAGCTCCAAACAATGTTGATATAGGCCTATTACAGACGTGGAGAAAAGAGGCACATAATTTGCTTAAATGTAGCAATTCTCATGTAAATTAAGCTCACTCTTAACGGGCTTGTCAGCATTTGCATCAATTTGTTCAGCGATCCATGGATAATATATATCGAGACCCTTCTTCAGAACAATGAACGATGTTGTGTTGGAGGAGGCGGAGAGATGACCAAGAAGAGCCCGACATCTGTCCTCAGTCGTTGCCTTGTTCAGCACAATATTTCTTCCCTCTTCTTCGCTTATTGCATGGCCAATAATTAGAGGTTCCAAAACATCTTGCGGATCGACGTTAGAAACAAAATCATCTTGCATAGCTTTGATTTTTTTCCGAATTCTCTCGTTTTCTCTTATCTCATTTCGTCTTCTCTCATATTCTCTTGTTTCGTCTTCTCTTCTCTCGTATTCTCTTCTTTTCTTTTCACGCTTCCCTGTTGTGAGTTTCAAAAGAATTATTTAAAAAATACCTAATCAAGGTAGTCTACTTGGTTCTAGTTTTGGCTGATGTCTTGGATAAATGATAATAATTAAATCACAGATTGTTTCTATCAAGAAAACGAAAACAATCAAAAAATCACGACTTAGCCTAAAATCCCATTCGTTCAAATTTACTCTAGAAACTTTCCAGCAATTTTTGAGTTTGAAATTGTATAAAAATTATTATTCTTTTCAATTGAATTGATCCTATTACCACGATAAACGTCACGATTACATCCATTCCGTTTAAGGCAACAGGCAAAAACAGCTCTTTATCTGAAGAGGTTTCCTATTAGTCCTAGTTTAAGACTTATCAAAAGAAGCATCAATCTTTCTTATTTTCTACCGACAATTGCACTACACATAGCCCATAGAGCCTATGTGCCTATTAACATTCATAATATTACTACATTATATTGACAATGCAATAAGTCAAAGGGACGAACTGCCAACGGAAACTTGTGCGAGCGTCATTATCCGGCACTATGCTTGTAGATGATACCTTATACTATCAGAAGAAACTTACGTTTTCTAAGCGTTCGAATCAACAGGTATATGCCAATGGATAGAACCAGAAGCCCCAAAACAACCGAAAGTGGTATGGCCACTGTTGTAGATCCTTTGCAAAAACAAATCTATGTCATTTTAGATGATTTAGAAATAACTGCGAAAGTGCATAATATCAGGGTTCTTTATAGGCCTACCGCACAGGTCCAAATTAAAACTGTAGAAAATAAGTTTTATATTGAGTCGAGGTGTGTCAAATTTACTGGGGGCAATAAATCTGTGGTCCAAATTTAAAGAACTGCAAAAAGCAAAAAGGACAAACTTAAGTGAAACACTATTTTAATTCCTACTTGTTTTAAGTTTTAATCTTTAAAACGAACAGCGTATATGATTGGACACTTCCTATATTAAGTCTCAAGGTGTCTTTATTGCCAGGTAAGACAATAATTACAAAACTAAACATTTAAAAATCTTTTCCATCGGGGATTTTTACATGTCAGCCTTAATTTCAAATGTCCATATTTCCACCATATTTAAAATAATCATAAGAAAGATAAAATATTTATTGACAGAAGTACAAACTAGTTAAAAGAATTTATTAATGATATGAAAAAGTATGTACTCATAGACCAGGAAAATATTTACTGGTTAGTTATTTAACAAGGGTACGCTGGTGGTGCGCTGTATTGCACTGTAGAAAAAGGTGGATAATAAAAACCGTATATATATATATATTTCTATCAATTATTGACCTATTTACTATTATTGCAAGTAACTGTAGCACAAAGTTACGGGCTAGGACTACAACGATTTGCGCAGCAACGTAACCTTTGAAACTTTTATGACTTACTTTACGAGGTCACGTCAATCACTGACGTCACTACGTCATTGCCAAATATTTTAGAATCGAAAACTAGACATGACATTCATTATAATTTTCTAGGAAAGCTTATTTAAAATCAATACCTAGCTAGGCTAGCTTTCCTAATGTGAGATTTCGGCGCAACATAAAGTGAATGAATGTATAAGCTAAGCTATTTCGAAGCTTAAAAAATAAATCCTGTAGAACAGATAGGCAACCTGAAATCGGCGGGCCAGATATTGTCGTTGCATTTCTACTTTCGCTGATAGCTTTTAGAACAGAGGCCACGAGAAAACAGGAAGCGTTCCTGATGTTGTATTCGACTTCGCATTGATAAATGCCTTCACTTTGAATTGAGAGCATCTGATTTGAGCTCACAGTTGCATCTTTGTTGTCCTGCTTCAATGTCCATTTGTAACGGACATTCAAATTACTTATTACAGGGCAGCTGACATTCTCATGCACTTTTCTCTCAGTAAAGTCGTGATTGACAAAAAAATCTAAATGAAAGAAATATTATATGTAACAATTTCGTTAGGTTAAATTCAGTGGCGTAGCGTGATTTTCGGGGGACCAGGGAGAGTGGCATCCTTGATATGTGGGCCCCTATAGGATATGGGGCCCCTATAGGCTAACATAGATTACACCGTTCTAAAAATAAGGTTTACTGCCTAATTCAATAATTACTCACTTTGTAGCAGTGATATTGAAACAGTAGTAACATATAAAAATGAATCATTGTTTAGTAAGTTGCAACCACTCTTCGGGGGCCCCCTTCTTCCGGGGCCCGGTGGGATTTCTGCAAATTGCCCCCATCGCCCTACCCACGTTGCGCCACTGGTTAAATCGAATATTAATTTATAGCAGTTGATTTCAGCAATAGGCTACACAGTACACCTTTCTGTTGGACGTTCTTTCTTTTAATAGCTGCAGTAGACCCAATCAACTTACACAGAACTTTATTGACTCCTGTGCTGCATTTATAGCCAATACTATTTGTCGATTCTATTTGACAGATGAAAATAGATCCATCATACGAAGGATCAGGTTTCAAAGTCATGCTACAATTTCTTCTGTTGGGTTGATCTTCGCAAACGGTGCTGCTGTTGAGAGGCTTGCTGTCATTTAATGAACTCCATGCTAAACGCGGAGGTTCGCCGTCAAATGAGACACCGCAGTTGAATACCATATAACTTTGATCAAAGTTACAGCAAGTTTTCGAACCAACGAATCCCTCAGGTTTCATGTTAGAATAACAGACAGGTCTCGAATCTGAAGAATAGAGCAATCTTCATATTTGGTCACTTAATTTTAGAATGTCTTAAACAAAAACACATATCAAGAAACTCGCTTTTTAGCAGCAAGCGAAATAGAATACCAGGTGCGTTACAAATTACACAGAATGCGATTATCTCCAAATGAATGACCTATCATTGTCTATACACGTGGCAGAGGTCAGCGAATTAGTGACAACGCAGAGCATGACCAGCAAGAAATTCTACACAAGTATAATTATATTGCAGTGTACATATTGGCGACGTTCAGTTTTGATAAATTCTGGGCGTCTACAGGTATATCGTAACCGATAAACAGTTGTAAAGCGACGACATAATAATTTCTTACGCAAAACAGTCAGATAAGTCGAACTGATTCTTCTTCCGCTTAACTCTTCAGAGCAATAATACCACCCGACGTCTTCAGCAATTACTCTTGGAATTATAAGAGTGTTTGTTTCCGCTCCGTCTTTTTCCATTCGCAATCTGCCCAGATAGGGAACTTTAATTCCTCCTCCGGCATAGACGTAATTGTAGATTGAGTTAAAATGCCATTGGATGGCAATTGAAACATCAACTGTGCAATTCAGAAAAGCCGTTTCGTTGACCACAACTTCAATTTTGTCGATCAAAACGTCATTATTGCGACTTGTCATTCCTGATTTAAATACCAGTACAACAAGTTGTTGTATACAGAGCAAATTCCATTGAATAATTAAAATCCCTGTGTTTATATTGAAATCCATTATTTTTAGGTGCCCCAAAAATAACATTGTAATAAATAAAGAGCTACAGGGTGTAGGCCTATGTGCCAATACATTACATCCGCTAGTATTAGGTCTAGTGAATCCAAATAAAACCAAGAGCGACAGTATTGGTATATATTGGATTGTGATATGAATTAAGTCATTGACCAAAATTTTACTGTCTATTCACATTCGAGGTATAAATTTAACTCCGCTTTCATTTATTTCAGGCTTTACATACGACGCACGTTCGAGTCACCCACAAAGCCACGCATCTGTGGCCTTCATTTTGAGAATGTTCTTAGTATAAAATAATTGTCTACAATTCAAAACTCTGCTTCAATATACAGCGTGTCCGGATAAAAAGTATGTCAATATCAATTTTACTCTAACTTAAAGAAAACTTGGCCGATTTCTATATAAAAATTGCAGCTTAAAATGAATTGGCTTGTGGTATTTACAAACATTACCTGAAAACGATTCAAAAAAGATTGTTGAGATATTTTTATCCGCACACAGTGCATAATTAAAAGGGCTAACCTAACTTGCAGAACGTCATACTGTACGTGGTATGGACTCATTTGTTTGCTACTGATTAAACAAAGGCTTTGGATAAATTCAATTTAAGAACTAATCTAATTCTACAGTAGAAAAGTTATCTATCCTTCGTCTATTGTCACCATCGAAGTCAGATCTATCATCTAGATGAAAAATCCCTCAAGCAGCATGCCTTCTTTCTCATGTCATGTCATGTCGTGTCACACGCCGTCATTGCTATGCGGTGGTCGGCTATGCTGTAGCCTCCAATCCTTTCTGTTCCAAAATGCGCTCAGAAGATCGATTCCGAAAACACCCTGGCGGCCGTCCATAAAATACGCCACGCTATTTTTGACAGTGTTTAACCCCTCCTCTGTCACAAATCTCAGGCCACCCTTATGACGTCGTCCATAAATAATTGCGTCCTGTCGGTTTACTATGTAATATATTCGAGTATCTAGATCAATCAATTTTCAGCCGCGAAATAGGCCATATTCAACTTCAGAAAATGACAGCGAATATAATTAAGACCTAAAATTGTATGCATCTCGGGGAAAATGTTAATGAGCAAAAGCGTCTATTCTATTACTATTCCTCCTATCGGGTACAGTATTTAAGGTTTTATTTATACTGAATGTGTGACGTTGCGCTGGTCCTTGTCCCTCCCTATCACAAACTGTCACTTTCTTAGACCTTTCCCTCGAGCGGGGCGTACTTTATGAACGACCCCTATTTATTTTCAGGCAACGATCAAATCCACTGCTTTTACTCATTTCTGGATCTCTAATATATTAATTTGCTCAATGAAATCATTCAAAGATAGCATGCTGCAAGAAATTTCTTTGTACATAAAGAAAGATGTGGCAACATTTTAAATAATTATCAGAGTTTTAACGTAGAATTACTTGCCGTATAGTAGACTTATGCATCTCAGTATTATCATGAATTTCAGAACTGAGTTCTGTTTATTCATTGTCGCCCTAGAACCTTCGCGTGCTCTTCTCTTTCATTACTACAAATAAGATGCCATACATGAAATCATTCGCAAATCCTATTAGAATACAGTGTATAACACTCACATTCTCTTTTTTAAAAATTCACTTATTATGATGCATAGAATTTCTTTTGAACGGTAGGATTTAAAATCACGATATCATCATCATCATCGTCATCATCATCATCATCATCATCATCATCATCATCATCATCATCATCATCATCATCTTCTTCTTCTTCTTCTTCTTCTTCTTCTTTTTCATCGTCATAGCTGATAGCTGCTCTCTGCCTCTACCTGCTAATTAGCGACAATAGCTAGACAAGAAACTTCTCCATTTAGCGTTTTCCGTTCTTAATCTCTTTCCATCGATTATCGAAAGTCACGCTACGCCACTGTTTAATATCTAGGCCGCGTGTTTAGTGATTGCAATAAAATTTATAAGCCATGTACCAGGGAATGTGTTTGATGTAATTGCCTAATTTCATGCTGATATCTTTAGTGTTTGCTGAAATATGGCAAAAAGCTAAAGAGGCCCACATTTTAAAATTGACAACGTCTCAGCCACACACTGTATACTTCACCTCATCACAAATTCTACAATAATTCTATAATAAGAATGGCGTTATTATTATTATTATTATTATTATTATTATTATTATTATTATTATTATTATTATTATTATTATTATTATTTAATTACACTTTTTCATATTTGACACGGGGTGCCTTGAAAAACTCTCAACTTGGCAAATGGGCCGCAGATCGAAAAAGTTATGGAATCACTGTTCTTGAAAACAAATCATACCTGCGCAGGCGAGCGACTAAAGAAGACTAAATAAGTATTTCGGAGTATAAATTTTAACATAATTACCTGACTGCTTTTTGCACATTGTTCTAAAGAATCAAGTATTGTTAAGAGAGTCAAAGGTTAAGTGCACTTTAAATATTGAGTTACAATAGGCCAATGCTATTCAAGAACCATAGACATAGACCCGCCTCAATGTAAGGTATCTGATTTCTGACTGCGATAATTTATTTTCCTCTGAATGAAATCGCTGTTTCCCCATTGCCAAATCCAATAAGGCAGTCCCATTTTCATTTTATGGTGGATAGGCTAAAAAGAACAGGGATATTTTTATTTGAGTCTTGATTGAAATGGCACAAGAGACTCAGAGAACGTGACCAATTCAGAGAGTGAATTCCATATTCTCCGCTTAGTTACTGAAAGGCTTGCTCAAAAAATGTGGCACGACAGTGTGTTATCTAAAAAGTTAATGCATCTGAAAACCTACAGCAGTTGAGAGCCGGTGGGCGTGCAAGATACGATGACATAAAATGTGGCACATTGTGCACCAGTGTCAGAGATTCCTGCTAATTCTTAAACTTATGCTGATACTTGCTGACTGTCTGAATTAACAACACAAAAAACGTTCTTATGTTTTACATGTATATAAACTTAAAGTCACTTCTCAGAGCCATCATGTCAATTAACAGAAGATGACTAACTCCCATATCACCTCCTGACCTTCTGAACTTTTTCCTAGATCTAAATTATATAGCTTAGATTTTCTTTATTTTCTCTCAAAACAGAATGACATTTACTTTATACTTTCCCAAGTGTTATACTTTACTCAGTGATGGGCAAGATACTATTTTGAAAATAGTATTTCTATTTTGAAAATAAAAAATACTATTTTATTTTCTATTTTAAAAATACTTTTTACAATTATTTTATTTCATTATTTTCAAAATAGTTTTAAGAAGTATTTGTGACCTTAAGGAAATACTTTTCCAAAATACTTTTTCAAAATAATAATTTAAGAATTTTATCTAAGTTTGTTGTCAACTTGTAAGGCTAACAGACTTACTCTGTTCTTGTGAGTTGTTCTCGTGTTCAACAGTTCAGGAATTATGCTAACTTTGCCGAGGAACTGACATTTGCGGTTGGTTTTTTAGTTTTTACTGGCCATAATGGACGATGGACTGTGTTGAATCTGCTGCTGTAGAAAACCTTAATACAATATTGTGATGCAATGCAAGAATCAATTTATTGACGTAAGGCAAAGTATTTTACGAAAGTATTTTCCAAAAAGTATTTTGAAAATACTATTTTATTTTGTGTTTTGCAAATACTTTTGTAAAGTATTTCATTTTGTTATTTTCAAAATAGTTTTTTGCACTATTTTATTTTCTATTTTGAAAATACTTTTGAAAAGTATTTTGCCCATCACTGACTTTACTACATTTTTGACTATATGCGCAGATTAACTTATGAAGCAAATAGGTCCTAAAACAAATTTTAAAATATTTTGCGGTGCAACCGAAAGGGAATGACCAAAGGCCAATGACCAAAGGGGTACGCTATGGATCAGGAGCATACTCCCCAAATACGCCACTGCTTCAGAGCGGATTTCATATTTTAAAGAGCATAAATCGGATTTAAAGTCATGACTAGAAATGCAATTTCTAGTGGAAAAGAGATGGTTTGACGCTTACATTGTAATAAAAAGTTTTATCAATTATTATTATTATTACTAGGTGTTTACTCGTCAAACATGACGGGGGAGATTGGTTGTTTTACCACCCGATTTTGTGCAAATGCAATAGCATTTTGCGCAATTAATTGTCCTTAACTCGCCGCCTTTGCCTTCAACCGAGTTAACGCCCATTCGCATGAAAATTCTGAAACTCGATAGTCAACGTAAGCGTAATGATTTGGCAGTGTCGAACGACGTGCAGTGCTTGAATCTCTTGTTTGCTGTGCTGAACCCTGTTAGACTCCAAATTCACAGTTCTCTGTCGATGACTGTTTGCTGCCAACACGTACTGTCTGAGTGCGGCGAGTGATGTACGATGTAATCCAATTGAGAGGCCGTCCGGAGCATGGGCGTATTTAGAAAGGCTTAAAGGGGTACGCTGAAATTTAAGAAGTTCGAAAAAAAACTTTTATGCTATGTACTGCAAGCAAAAAAGGTTATCACCCTTCTCAAACGTGGTGACAAGCAAGAAAGGTTAACTTTGGCGTAACAGGCTTCAAGTGCAACCTAAGGGAAGAACGGAAGACCAAAGGCCAAAAACCAAAAGGGTACGCTATGGCTCAGGAGCGTACCCACTAAATACGCCACTGGTCCGGAGATGCCAAACGTGTAGTGAAGCCTGCACAGCAAAGTATTAATATCAACTGTGTCGAAGGCAGCTGACAGGTCCAGTTGCAGTAGGGCAGTTCGATGGCCAGCATCGGCTGCGCCGTACAAGAGATTCAGCATTTTCAGCAATGCCGCTTCCGTTGAGTGATGGCGCCGGTAGACTGGAACTTACTGAAGCTTGGCAATTGTTGGGTCAATGACAGGGCTGAACGCAAGCTTTGAGAGGAAAATGATTAAAAGTTTAGGTTGGTCTCTCTGTGTGGCCTTTAGTTTCGAACGCTTAGTTCGAGATAATAATGATTGAGGGTTCAGCTACAAAAGGGGTGGGCAACCTTTTTAGTGCAGAGGACCGCATGGAAATTATAATTGTTCGAAGGGCCGCATGTATTTGTTTAAAAATCTTGCAATAAAATTAATATATTCTTAATGCAAAAACTTTAATGATAAAACTATTATAACATAATACATATAATCATATATAGTAGTCGTAATAACATACTTAGTAACTAGTAGTTGCAGTATCAATACGTGATAATGTTACTGAGACTATCGCAATCAGTTAGTAACTGCTAGGTCAGGAAGAGTTAGTTAGTTCTTGATAGTATGCAATTGACTAGTAACAGTAATTAACTTAACTAGGTATGTTAAAATATTTAATGAGATCTTTGGTGCAAACATTTTCTAACAAGTTTTCCATAATCTGGAGTTAAAGTACTGGTTGAAATCCGTAGCGTAGAATGCAAATTTGTATCAGTGAGCTGAGACCTACATTTTGATTTAATGCTGTTCATGCAGGAAAATGTCTGTTCACAAATTTAAGTTGACGCGAATAAAACTAATAATATCTTCATGGCAAAGTGTTGTGTATTTGGAAACTTATCATGTTTTAGTGATGAATAGTAGTCTGTTCATTCCATTTCTTTGACATTATTTTCTTTGAGAATGTTGCCATTCTGCAAGTCTATAATTCCAGCTATTAATTCCAGCTGATCGGTATTCTTCTACACGATTAAAAGATGCCATTTACTCTATAACTCACAGAGGCAAGGTACAGACTGTCTTGTGATATTTTAATTAAAGTCTAAGCTCTATGTGTAAATTGTAACATCTTTAAACTGTTATAACGATTGCGGCGGTCGAAAAAAACTTAAGGGTTAAGATCTTAATCTCAATAAGATGACATCCACAACGGTATAAATACAGAGGAAAGGTAATTTTTGTGGTTAATTTTGTTTTATTAAATTTCATTCGGCGAATTTTCGTTTAATTTCTAAAAAAAATAAAAAATGTGAAAAGTCTGAAAGGCCGGCGGGTCGTATTAAACGTTCCAGAGGGCCGCATGCGACCCGCGGGCCGTAGGTTGCCCACTTCTGACTGCTACAATCTCTGTGTAGATTGCTGAATAGTCATTAATCGATACATGTTCTACGATGGTTTACATTGTACCAAAGTCAAAATATGTGACTGAGGACTTTGATACCTGATATTATAACTAATCGTCGTAGATAAGAATGATTACAACTTCAGGTATATGTGTGGCATCTCCTAGTTTCGAACGCGTACTTCGAGATAATAATGATTGAGCTGAGCGTCTCGTTATCTTTGTAACTTGCTGAGTGCTCATTAATTCTATGCATGTTCGACGAGTGTTTACAAGCTTATATTCTTAGCGTTCTTTATCTGCAGCAAAATCTCTGGTTCAAGCTTTTGTGGCTAGTAGGTTAGACTATTGCGATTCTCTTTATCTTGGCCTGCCCAACGGCCTGCTCTCCACTCTGCAATCTGTCCTAAATGTTGCGGCTCGTCTTGTGGCTAAAGCTTCTCGCTATACTCCATGGCATCTCAGACTTTATGCTTAACACCCTCCACTGTCTTCCAATTTCTGACCGCATTAAATTCAAACACGTAATTATTGTTTCTGCATCACTTCGAGGTCAGGCACTGTCTTACATTAATGAGCTTTTCAAATCACCCTTTCCCACTGCACATCGCCTCCTCCGCTCCACTGATCAGAAGAATGTTTATGGCCCCAGATCACGCACTGCTCTTACCCAGCGTCGGGCTTTTGCAGTGACTTGACCCTCCCTCTGGAATGCCTTGAACCCATCCATTCCGGAATCACGTCTTACTCCCTCGCTCTGCTCAATGCAAAAGCTAAAGTCTCACTACTTTGCCCTGCGACTCGAATGCCTGGAGCGCCTCTGAGTATATATAGAGAAGAGGCGCTATACAAATGCCACTATATATATATATATATATATATATATATATATATATATATATATATATATATATTGTACTGAAGTCAAAATAGGTGACTGATGACTTTGATAGCCGAAAGTCTAGGTAATTTGACAAGAGTATCAAAAGAGATTGTACAGTATTCGCAAGAGAGGTCCGTTATCTATGTAAATTGCCAAATATTTACAGGTATTAGCCTATGCATGTTCGACGATGAACATTGCACTGAAGTAAAAATGGGCGCTTGAAAACTTTGACATTCTTAACTTCTGGTTAATATTTATTGTAAGGGACGAAGGTCCAGGCGAACAGATAAACTACTACTACAACTACTACTATAACAACATCAACTACTACTATAACAAAATCAACTACTACTACAACTACAACAACATCTACTACTACTACTACTACTACTACTACTACTACTACTACTACTACTACTACTACTACTACTACTACTACTACTACTACTACTACTACTACTACTACTACTACTACTACTACTACTACTACTACTACTACAGCAACAACTAATGGGCAGGTGAGGGGGGGCGAACGCCAGAAGCGAAAGCAGATGCCAGAGCAATTCCATTGGGGGTTAATTAAAGACGAAGGTTGGCTGTCGTCGTCGACGAAACGTCACGGTATTCTAAACATAAACAGCGACTGCATTAATGTACGCTCGAACGTTTGACGGAATCCGTCGTTGATAAAGACCGTAGAGGCGCTGTATTAATGTACACAAATGCATGTCAGAATGTGTTTTCAATAAAGGCGGTAGAAGGCACTCCGAATGAGAGGTGAACCCGGGGCAGAAGGCGTCGTTGGAGGAATAGAGGCGGCGTTGACCGCTAGAGGAGAGTCTTATTTTGGAGCTGGTCGAGGAGAGTCTGGTTTGTGGCGGTCGTCGAGAGCGGTCGGAGATGTCTTCTACGAGCAGAAAATGACCTAACTGTTGTCTCAAGCGTTTTATATATTATAAGTTTAAAAACCACTCAAACGCTTCAGAAGACCGGAACAATCATATCTTAAACATTACATCACATCCTAAGAGCGGCACTACGTCATATTCTAAAAGTGATCATCATATACTAAAGGCGACGTAGCATCACATAGGCTAAAATAGTGAAGTATAAGATTTACTTGTATTTAATTTTATGTTGAATGTGGTTCACCAAAGGATTTAGGCTAAGCCACATTTTGAATCGCGTCTAAAATAGTAAATTACATACCTTTGTAGAACTGCTTCAGAAGTGTATTTATAAGAATTCGGTAAAAACGACATTATTGTCTTAAGATATCTGGTTCAGTTTTCATTTTTGCCGCGAATGTTCAAAATATTCGCTAAATTCAAAATTTGAAGGAAAGCGCAGATCGTCACAGTCATCCAAAGTTGTTAATTGACAAAAGAAATATTGTGTTAGAATAATAGATGCTACCAAAATTAATTATCAACGAAGATTAAGCACAATGGGGCTGATAAGAAAGGGCCGTCCATAAAGTACGTTACGCTATATTTGGACATTTTCGAAATCCTTCTCAGTCACAAATCTCGGATCCTCCTAAGGCATCGTCCATAAAATACGTCACACAAGGTTTCTATTTAATATTTTCCAGTTTCCAGTTCAATTTTCTGCATCAAAATAAATATTTCACTTTCGCAATGGTAATGAATATAAGTGAGACCTAAAATTTAAAGTTTTTCGGGAAAATAAGTATTACTGAGCGTTATTAAAGACGTCTTTCACTATTCCTATTACCAGGTATATTTAAGGGTTTCATGTATACTGAATGTGTGACGTCACGCTGGGCCTAACCCTCCTCCTATCACAAACTGTTACACTTAGGCTACTTAGACTCCCTCGAGCGCGGCGTACGTTATGGACGCCCCAAATATTCAAGATATGCGTTTGCAGTTCTTTCAATGACTTGTTTCATCTTGCGACGCAACTTCCAAAGATAAGCGGGTAGCAGAGCAGAAGCTAGAGGCGGGTGGGGAAAGGGAAAAGCTGTTCGGGGCGCCGTCCGTCCTGGTGGGGGAGGGACGCCCGACAAGGAAAAAGGCCATTCTGCACGCCACGCCTTTCATTCTTTCACTAAATATAGACTCCCCTTGGTGCTTGTTAAAAAGTGACAAGATAAATTTATCTATGAGCGTCAACGAGAGTTAGGCGTACCATTCAAGATACGATAAGACCATTGAACAAACCATACCGATGAAATACGAGTCTGATGTTCGTTATGATGTTCGAAATGAAATTGACGCCCATGAAAAGGGAAAGATAATGTTAACATATTTGAGTCTCTATTTCAATTTTCAGCAGCAAAGCGGATTTTCACCTTCCTAGACAATGCTAACGAATATACTTTGGACCTGAAATTTGATGTATCTCTGTCAAAATAATATTGATGAGCAATTAAAAACGTCTCTTCTATTTACTATTCCTCTTAGGGGCCGTCCATAAATGACCTTACGTGATTTTGGCAGTTTTCTACTCTCCCCATCCCGTTCGTCACAAGTCATCACAAAACGTCATAACCCCCAAATATGACGTCACAACGCGTTAACCCGTCCCTGTCACCTTGTTTTCTTTCCAATGTCAAAATTACTGTTTCGTTTGAAAATATTCATAATAATAATAATAATAATAATAATAATAATAATAATAATTATTATTATTATTATTATTATTATTATTATTATTATTATTATAGCTGAAACAATATTCAGAAACTTTTTAAATTTGTTTTAATTAAAAAATTAAGTATATACGTACAAAATACGTTCAACTTTGCGGTAACATAGCATTGCGTTATCAATAACAAAATATTTAGTATTATGTGACGTCACATTTTTGGAAATTCCCTCTCTCCGTCGTTACACATCGTCACAAATGTGTGAACCCCTCCCTCTAACTGCGTGACGTCATTTATGGACAGCCCCAGTGTCAGGCATGTATAAGGTTATATTTATATTGAAAGCGTGAAGTCACTTTGGTAGCTCCCCCTTCCCTGTCAAAAACTGTTGCACTTTCTTAGACACCTTCCCGCCTCTAGCGTAACGTACTTTATGGATGTCCCCTAATAAGCGAGACACACTGAACAGGACAAGGGAAGATGAGAGTAGAAGGATACACAATATGGTATAGCGGGATGGACGAAGGGTCAAAGCATGAACACGGAGTGGCAATAGCAATGACAGACGACATAGCGACAGCAGTGACAGAGGTAGATCAAATAAATGACAGGATAATTAAAGTAAGAGTAAAATTCAAACATGGAACAATGACGGTGATTGAAAGTTATGCCCCAACAAAAGTCAGCTTACCGGAAGAAAAAGACACTTTATACAACGAACTACAACACACCCTGGAAACAACGCCAAGACATGATTTACTGTAATCGTGATGTTGGGAGATTTCAATGCTAAAATTGGAGGTGACTATAATACCTGGGGACAGACACTGTGGAAACATGGAATGACAGGCGAAAAATAAAACGACAATGGAGGTAGACTGCTGGAGCTATGCAGCAACAACAACTTAAGTATAATGAACACGCAATTTATTCAGAAGACATGCCGAAAAACCACATGGACATCACCAGATGGAAATACACAAAACCTTATTGACTACATAATAACTAGGGAGGAGTGGATGACATCCATAAAGAAGACAAGGGTGCATAGGACGGCGACAATAGGATCTGACCACAATCTGGTAGTGGCAGAACTGCAAATGAAAATCAGAAGCAAAAAAAACAAAGTAAGGAAAAGATACAACACCGAGGCGCTGGCAGAACCAGAAAAAGCAGAAACATTTAGAAGGGGCATACAAAAAAGATATGAGAGCGTCGTAGCAGAGGAAAAGGAACTGACAGTGGAGGAGGAATGGGAAAGGTTTCGGGAAGGCATGAATAAAACAGCGGAGAGAGTACTGGGGTTCCAAAAAAGATAAAATCAATGCTGGATAACAACAAACACAAAGCAGAAAATGGACAAGATACGAGACTTGAAAAGACAAATGCTAACAACTGGGTCAGAAGAGGATAAAAATGCATATGAGGTGGGAGAAAAACAACGGGAACGTCAAATAAAGGAAGACAGAAATAAGTATTTGGAAAGCATAGCAAAAAAGATGGAAGAGGCAGCCGTAAAAGGAGATAGTAAGACTCTGTTTGCAAACGTCAATAAACTATGTTCGAGGGGAGGTAACAAGTTAATAGGACTAGAACCGATAAGAAATCCACAAGGAAAAGTCATTACAGACAAGACAGAGATAATCAACAGATGGAAAGAACATTTTGAAACCATGCTGAGCAGGGAAGAACCTACATCAGTGGAGAGAACAATAAGGGAGATAAAAGGAATGGAACCACTACAAGAGGGAAATGACACAGCAGAAGAGGTGACCATAGAGGAGGTAAGAAAGGCCGTTAGACAAATGAGAAAGAGCAAGGCACCAGGTATATGTAATATAATCGCTGAGATGCTCATGAACTCTGGAGAGGAAACCATAAAATGGCTCCACAGAATAATATGCAAAGTATGGAAGGAGGAAATAACACAAGAAGACTGGAGAAGAGCCATAATCATCCCAATCCACAAGAAAGGAGGTAAGAAAGACTGTAACAATTCCAGGGTCATATCCTTATTGAGTGTACCAGGAAAAGTGTTCACTCGCGTAATTTTAAACAGAGTCAAGGATAAAATAGACCAGAACCTGAGAGAAAATCAAAGCGGTTTCAGACAAGGAAGACGATGCACGGATCAAATATTTGTGATACGGCAGATGATTGAAAAGAAGGGAATTCAACAAAGACCTATTTATGTGCTTCATTGATTTTGCACAGGCATATGATTCCATCTGGAGGAAAGGCGCATGGGAAATATTAGAAAAATACGGAATCAACAACAAATACATACAACTGATAAAGGCTTTATACAATATAACATATGCAATGGTGAGAGTAGAGGGGACAGAGTCGGAGGAATTCAAAATAGTGACAGGGTTTAGACAAGGATGTATTTTGTCTCCCTCACTGTTCAATGTGATATTGGACTACATCATTAGAAGACTAGAAAAAATAAGTAACCTCGGGAAAACAATGCAACCGCAGAATATGGAAGACACGGAATATGCAGACGACACATGCTTACTGGCAGAGTGCCTAGTAAGAATAATGGAATTTACGGAAATACTGGACAACGAAAGGTCATAATTCTCGACACTCAAGTTGCCAAGTAAGTCAGTAATCAGGTCGTAAAAAGCATCTTGTTACAACAATCACATCCCATTGATTCAATAAGTCCTCTGATGTTGATGCAGTAGGCAAACTTGTCCACATGGAGATATTTAAGAAGATCTTTCTCTCTGCCACGATATATAAGCATGGTTTCTATAGAGTCAACAGGTTCTATTCCTTCAGTCTTGTATCCAGTAACTCTGCTAACGACTTTTCCGAAAGCTCAGGCTAATTTATTTACAATTGACCTCTACTCTAGTTAGAACTATATACAGCTGTAGGCCTAATAGTAGACAAGTAATTCAAAAAAGCTAAAGACAAGAGCGTTTTACACTTCACACATGAACAAGATGTTAAATAAGTGCCTTTGAAGTAAGGAATTATGAATGCTCTCGCTGCCCATAGTTTGTGCGTGGAGCGTCACGTGTTCCAATGAGACAGTTGGAAATCCCCGTAAAGTTAGGCGTACCATTCTAAGTATGGGCAACCGGCACTGGATACGATAAGACCATTGTAAACCCATATACTTGACTTAAAATAATTATTGTGTAATTAAGGAATATTAATGAATATTCGAGAACAATCTTTTTAAAATGCTCACCACATTATTTGCCGCAACTGTATTTCACGAAAATAAATCACAACGTAATTATGCATTTGCATGAAATAATATATATATATATATATATATATATATATATATATATATATATATATATATTGGCCTATATAATATTTATATTAAATATATATATGAGTTCAGTCATTTCGACTCATTTGGTTTCAACTGAAATAATAGATTTATTGTTATCATAAAGAATCAGCATTTTCTTTATTCGACAATCGCTTTTTCACAACAAATTATCATGCAAGGATGATGTATTGCTTTATATCTAAACAAAGAATTATCTTAATGGAAATTCAAACGCATTATAAATTTAACCCAAGAGTGCATTGCTAGGAAGGCAAATTCACCCTAATGTCCACGTGGCTATATCCCGTCTGTACAGGACATATTCATCATTTCTCGATTTATTGCATAGGAAATTCCATTTTCCCAAAACTATATACCCTTGTAGGTTTTGGTAATTTGACGTGATGTGACCATTCAATCGATTCATCGTTCAACACATTCGCAATTGGAACACTTCTGACGTCGTCTCGATAAATCCACTTTCCATTTCCATCGACATCCTTTGTTTTAGCACCACCTCCGATGACAAATAATTTGCCATTATGAACAATCATACCAAAATGAACGACGTCAGTCTTAAATTGATCTCTCATTTGAAAAGTTCCTGTGTCAAAATTATATATAAAGCATTTACTGTATCCAAATAAAATAGCCTTGTTTTCCCACAATACAGCGCGGAGAAGACCATCAGCCACAGGCATTCGCTTTTCAATCAAAGTACAGGAGTTTAACTTCGTGTCATAACCTTGAACAAAGTCGACAACTTTGTTATTGGCGTCAGTTCCGCCAAAGATATAGAGTGACGATTTAAAAGACACACAATTACCAGAGCTACAAACAGCATGAACCAGTCTTCCAACAGTTGTACATCTATTGTCTATTGTATCGTAGGCTTCGACGTCATCGAGTGTTATTTCACCATCATCCACCCATCCACCGCATATATACAAAACGTGATCAACAAATGCCACACTGTGTCTTCGTCTGCCTCGAATCATGGTATTACAATATTCCCATTTAGATGTTCGGGCATCGAATTTCCAGATTTTGTCCCAATTCTTTCCTAATCCAGTTACGAAGAGTGAATTGTCATAGACGACAGCTGCAGATTCTCTTCTCATTTGAGGTGGCAATTGTCCTATTGTAGAAACCTCGCCTTTTCTATTTACTTTTATTTTTACGACATCTCGGCCTAGTCCATCGTCGTTTACCAAGCCAACCACAATTATACAGCTTTCGAATCGAGTCGAAAATTCTGAAAGACAACAGACCAAATAGCTAAGAATGTCGAGAGTTACGGAGGCCATCTGTTTATGCCGTCTGTTGCTGCAATGAGGACCCTGATGCTACGAAATACATTAGCAAATGTTTGAATGAGCAGAACAGTGGATTTGCTCAAATAGATTCAAGCTTAAGAATCCGAGATCTTCGCTTTATTAGTGCCTTGCCTTAGTGTTCAGGTACAGTGAACATTGATAACTCGATACGGTTTATATTGCTACATTTTATGACGAGAGACTAGAATTACAACGTTTTCAGATAAAATGCATGGCAGGATATCCGTTTCAGATTTTTTCACGGCGAAAGGCGAGTTTAGCGACTAAACGAGGGACGAAGCAACGAGGTTTTACTGCAGATTCGTTTCATCTCTCATGTGATGAGTTCTACTGTACATTAATCCTCGTAGATTGTCAGGGGGCGTAAAATTACTCAATTCCAGTAAAAGCTGCACATCTTTTTACTGTTGCACTGTAAACAAAATGCCTTTATGACTTTTCCTAAAATTATATGTTTTCACTACACAAAGGCCATAAGTTACACATTTTGTGTGCTGCCCACTAGCGGTGTCGGTCGACGTCGTCTGATATATTACATTAGTGATGTGTCTATCGAAATGCATATGAACTGTATAAACACTGAATATACACTGTATCTACATTGCATATACGCTGTCTATATACTGTAAATGCACTGTATATACACTGTATAGACACTGCTGCGCGAGTGATATGCCAGGCCTCATTAGGCGATCACATTACTCCGCTGCTACGCGATCTGCACTGGTTGTCTGTGCCAGAGCGGATCCATTTCAAGCTGGCAACATTGACCTTCCGTTGCCTGAATGGAGCCGGTCCAGAATACCTTGCGTCCGAACTATCACGAGTGGCTGACCACGCAAGCCGGCAAAGATTGAGATCGGCTGGATCCGCCTTATTGGTGGTCCCGAGGATGCGCCTCCGAACCGTCGGGGATCGAGCATTTCCCGCGGCCGCGGCTCGGGCATGGAATTCTCTACCGCCATCAATACAGCTCTCTACGACCTTGAATACTTTTAAAGAGAGACTTAAAACCTGGTTATATCGCACGAGTTATCTGTAACTTTGTAATGTGTTCACGCAGTTCGTTTGGACGAGTTACCACATAAATCAGTACGTTAATAATAATAATAATAATAATACGCTGTATCAATGTTTTGTTGTCAATGCGACTCGCCCATACGTATCTTTTCAAACTGCGCAGGCTTTATATGCTCTGGTGCTGTAATTTTTTCTTGCGTTTTAATACAACGCATATCATACATGTTGTATGGCAAAATTACTGGTTGTGGTATAAATTTCGTAAGCATTACCTTAATATTCATTAAATATCAGTGGGGGTAGAATTACCCCTCATTACAACAAAGGCATCGAAAAAAGTCCACACCCTACGAGGGTTAAGACTAGTAGGCCTACTTCAACTGTTCTACCATAGTGATCTATAATCGTACTGTAAATGTACTGCAATGCTGACCTATCAGAACCAAGAACAATCAACGATAATATAATAATAATAGTAGAAAACGTGAATAAATAAAGCGGGATGATGGGCAATTTTATGGAATTCTTCAATCGGAAAAATGATACGAGCGGCGCTTGTTGCAAATAAGTTTAAAATGTTGTAAACCACGCATGATTTCAAAATACTTCCCAAATCTGCAGTCAGTGTCAGTCACCCTTCTCTTTATGGTTTTCGATCCTTGACAATTTCGTCGCGTTGTTTTTCCAAGACTGATCTAGCCCAGTTATGGCAAATATCTCTTAAAATGGCCCGTAACCCATGGTTTTGGGCAACTAGATATCTACTATATCTAGATATCTACTATATCCTTTTATATCCGTAAAACCTTTTAAAACTAATGATGGATACCGATCGAATATAAAAAAAACATATCTACAATATTATAAAATATTGCGTCATTGTCATATATAGAGTAGACCCATACGACCCATAGAGTAGTCATTAGTCGACTCATTGAAACATTGCCATCGGTGCTTTGACCATCTAGGAATTCAAGCTCTATTATCCGCCAAACACAGGCCCCAAACCCCGTTCGCCTTCCGTCTTCTCATCTCTCTTCCAACCCGCCTTCCCTCTCCCCATCCCTCTCCCAATCGCCCGGGCTCCAACCCATACCCGCCCCGCCCTACCCAACAGGCCCCAAACTCCCGTTCCCTTCCCTCTCCCCATCCCTCTCCCAATCGCCCCGGGCCCCAACCCATACCCGCCCCGCCCTACCCAACAGACCCCAAACTCCCGTTCTCTTCCCTCTTCCCATCCCTCTCCCAACCCCATTCCCTCTTCCCATCTTTTACAAATCGGTTGAATGAAAAGGCGGCGAGTTAAGGACAATTAATTGCGCAAAATGCTATTGTATTTGCGCAAAATCGGGTGGTAAAACAGCCAATCTCCCCCGTCATTTTTGACGGGTAAACACCTAGTTATAAAATATTGCGTCATTGTCATATATAGAGTAGACCCAAACGACCCATAGAGTAGTCATTAGTCGACTCATTGAAACATCGTCATCGGCGTTTTGATCGTCTAGGAATTTAATCTCTATTATCCGCCAAACATTTAGTGGTATATGCAGTGAATTCGTCTGTTGTTAAGCTGCCATCTACTGTATACGGATGCTAGGTCTGTCATAGGCCTACATTCCTATAGCAGATTTCCCATCCTTTTTGTTATCTTTCCCCGGATTCTTTCGCTCACTGACGTGTGTTGCATTCGTTTTCCTATTTCCTCGTTTGACACAAATGATGAAAATGAGGATTGTAGATACACTCCGTATATTGATCTGTGGGCTGCGGACAAATGGGCCTCGCATTTTGACGACACGGCGTTTCGCCGACACGAATCGCGTGTTGGTGAAATGTTATACAATGCATGGTATTGATAAGACGGCTATTCGTCAACATGATTCTGCATAAAATACTTATAAGAAAGGACAATTAATGTACACCTTAGTAAGTAACGAGTCAGCCCATGCGTACATTTGGAATTACTTAGCCTATCTAATTTACAGACACCAAACGCTTTGGTGTCATTCTTTGTGATGCCGTAATTGGTAGGCATCTATCATCCGAGGCGTCACACACCCGTAACCGGCCACTATATGGCCTCAAACTACTCGCCATATAATCGAAAAAACTCAAGGAAATGGTATACCGTGCAGAGAAAGCTGTAAAAATACGACTTGACCATCAATGCTGCAAATATGAACACAATGTTAAATAAAGACAACATACCGCAACTATGTTTAGAGCAGACTACTGGTACAAGACTGATATGTGTTGGCCTAATTTTGTATTTGGGGATTAAATATCAAAAGACGCAGACTGCGAAAACCGATGTGAAAACTAGACAGGCCATCGATGTCAAATATTAATTAATCCTATAGAAAATACTCACAACGAGTCACCAGAATACACTTACTATGCACAGGGTCAACTGAACGTACCAAAATATAAGACCGAAAATATGACTAATAATAGAGTGAATTAAATGTGTGCAATAATATAATTCATATATTGGATGAATATTTTATGCCGTTTAAATGCAGGCCTAATTTAAATTGTTGGCCGGTGTGCCCATCTTAGTTTCCCTCTATCAAATTCTATCGTAATACGACTTCTCATCCAAGTACTTTGCAATTGTAATTCACTCACATATTCTCAAAACCCAGGTCGTTTTAGGTAAGTAACATTTTCTGTCTAATATTGAGGCACTTATAGTTGACCCAATGCATAGTAAGCGCCTTTTTAGTAGATCCATTCATTTTTGATGTTCTTCTGTCAACCATTCACTCGCAACAATCCAAAATGTGTGTCGCTTAATATCCATATATAGCGTTCCGTGCGCTAAACGTTCACAATCCCTTGACTTTGTTGCGTTAACGGAATGAAGATCATTCGCAGTTGGCATAGATAAGTATTTTCTGCATCGTTATGCATGGTAGATGGCCGTTTTATTTATACTAGACGTTGCTGGACATTTCGCCTATATGGCGTTTCGTGATTGGCCAAAGGCCGAGGAGGCGAATTATCCTGTTCTCTAAAGAACAAGTCAATAAGTATTGCAACCAACTGTGCCTGATGAAAGCCTTGGTCTGGTCTGTGGCAACATAAGGGTGCGAACGCTGGACGCTAAGAAAGTAGATGAGACTGAATCCAAGCTTTTGCGAATAAATACATAAGGAAACTGTCATGTGCTCCATAGGCAAAGTTATTAACCATGGAACAATTCTGCATTATGACCAAAAGAGAGAATGACCTACCATAACATGTGAAGTCAGGAAAGTTGGGATATTTGGTGGATGCAACAAGATAAACCACACGGCACCATTGAAAATTTACGGAGTCAGAAGACGGGGATGGCCAAGGACATGCTGGCTGGACAATATCATCACGTGACCTTGTCCATCAGGAGACTGTCTACTGCGTGGAATAAGACACATTGGAGGTCGTTGACCTGTTTGTGCAGCACACCGTCGCCTAGTGACTGATTTTATCTGTGGTTTAAATGAACTCTTACCAATTGCGTTGTCTTCATCGAATGCATCAATTCGTTCAACGATCCCGAGATAATGTTCTTTGAGAGCTTCTTTGAGAATGATGAACGCCTTTTCTTTGGATGAGAATGTGAGATGATCAAGAAGAGCTCGGCAACGCTTTTCTTTCTTAAAGCTTTTCTTCAGAATAAATTGTTTTTGTTTGATGTTAACTATTTTGCTCTGAATTAGAAGATCAAAAACATTCACTGGGTCGACGTCTGACACGAAATCATTCTGCATGCCGAAGATCTTATTCCGTATCTTCTCATTTTCCAGCTTGCCTTTAAATAAAAAAATCGCATTAAATTTTATATCAGTGGCTATTTTAGCCATCTAGACATTGGGGGGGTTACAATTTTTGGGAACTAAAATATTCCTCAAAATAGACAGAAGGCAAAGGCAACGCTTGATATTCATACCACATTTGATAATATAAAACACACACACACACACATATATATATATATATATATGTATATATATATATATATATATATATATATATATATATATATATATATAGAGAGAGAGAGAGAGAGAGAGAGAGAGAGAGAGAGAGAGAGAGTTTCATGAATGCTGTAATGCTTGAATTTGTAAAATAAGTAAGCAGATTAGGCCTATATACTAGAATACAACATCTGATACAACACTTGGAGATTGCACCCGACCGAAGAAAGCTTGAGGTGGGAAGATGGCAGAAGTGGTTACACGCTGGACAGGCGCGATGGCGGAACGGGTTCAACTCCCGTAGGAGCCCTAAGATTACAAATATGCTGCTTGCACTTCCGTGCACCTTTAGGATCATTAAGTTGGCAAGTGTTTTGTATATTGAAGTAATTGCATGAGATCCAAGCCATGGTGTAGTATATTTACCTCCTTTTCTGTTCGCTCTTTTCAAGTCCCTGAAAAGTACTTGTTGTATTCCTCGCCCTGCTTGACTTTAACATTGGCTAGAGACTTAGTTACTGAAACGTTGACAGCATTAGGCCTACGTATGTTCATCATAACATCGACAGCGCGACGGACGTAGTCTTCGTCTAATTCGTGGTCGCCTGGAACGATTGAGTCTGTCGAATACTTCAAAGTCTGTTTTACTATCCAAGTAGCCTAGGGGGAGTAGACATTCCATATAGGGATTCTTTATTATACGTATAGTAATGAGTCATGATTCATTATTCTACGTGTAATAACGACGGAGGAATTCATTTTCTGGGGATTCATTTTAATTCACTACACCGGTAGAGTCATTTGGGTTGCTTGCGTATTTTTGTAAGTGCTTCGGAATATCGCCGTTCTTGGCAGTTTTACCGACGTCTTGCTCTTCAGTTTTGCGTTAAATCGCGCGGATTGTTGTTTTCGAAGAGGTCGGCGACCTTCTTCTCTGCGCTAAACGGATCGGTTTCATGTCGCTCGGTGGTTGGTCCGCCATTTTATCTAAACCGCCAGTCCTTCTACGTACATTTTACAGGCTACATTTGGCAACGACTGTTTCGGTCTTCGTGCGGAGTTCCATCTCTGGTCGGTTTTGTCAAGTTCGGATTACTACTGCATCCCTGAAGACCGCTCTCAAGAATTCGCCGTCTGATTTTTAACCTTTTAACTGGGAACTCCGGATATATCCGTCAATTTTACATTGAGTTACAGTTAAATACCCAGTTAAAAGGTTAAGGGTTCACCGCCCGATTTCGCCACGGCAGCGAACTCTTCGTACCATCCGACTTTTCAGGACGCCCAAGAACCACAAAAATCACTAGTGATTGCCTTTTTGACTTGTCGGAAGAAGTAATAATTATATGCTATAACATGGAAACATTAATTACGTAGACAAATCTGACTATAACTGGCACGCTATTCTAGGATTCTGACAAAATATTATATATAGCATAACCAAAAAAACACCCGTGTCAACACCCATAGGGACACGCAAAATATACCCGTGTCAGGACAAGAGTCATGTTTGCGCCCCTGATTTCAAGAGCGTCTGCCTGAGAGGTTAGGGACACATAGCACGCAGAAGAAAAGCAGTGCATGTCAAATTTTAAAGATGGAATGATTTCACCGGCAGAGATCGCATTAGTCTTCCATAAAGAACAAATCATGATTGAATAACAACGGAAACTAATTGCATAATAAACCGATTGCACGAAAAGAAAAACCAAATGCTAAGCACATAATTAGACGAGAACAATGGCGTAGCCAAGGGGGTTGAAGGTTTAACTCCCCTTGGTTGGCCGACCAAAAATTTATTTCATCGCGTATTATTATTCTACAGATATGAAGTATCATTGTATTGAATTATCTGTACATTTGTTATGTTCCGTAAAAATGTTAACCCATGGAAAACTATTACATATTTTATTAACACTTTTCGAATTTTCGAACAGACTGACAAGGATAAAAGGTCATCACTAGTTTTCCACACTTGATCTGCACAGGGGTCCGAAATTTTTAACCCCTCCCTTCAGAAAATCTGGGCTACACCACTGGACGAGGACACTAAGACATATGAGGAACACAGAAAAGAGTTGGGACATCAGCTAAATATACTAGAACTTACAGCACTTAAGTGTTAACTAAAAGGGGACAGTTTGGCATGAACATTGGTATTGCAGTAAAAGGACTCAAATTATGCCGAAACATATTCAGAGTAAATAGGCTGAAATGATTAGGATATATTCTTAGAATGGAAGAACAAATGATTCCAAAAAATCACAGACTCACGCCAACTGGCCGATGGGTGTTCGCCTACTCGTGATGAGACTGGAGACGATCAGTAAGGGTCCATTAGCCTATGTTCTGCTGCACTGTGTAAAGTGCGTGTTTAGTTAACTAATTTATAAGTTCAAGTCGGTTTGGTTTTGTTTGATTCTTCTTTGCGTTACTGTTTATTCTGTGTTTATCACGATGAAAGTTTCTCATTATATTTCTAGAAAATTGAGTACCTGGGTGGAAGTGGACTTAGCTGGTCGGCTATGAACCACCACAAGAGACCAGACACAGGGCAGCAGCTGAGCGTAATTCCTACGACTGAAGAGGAACCCCAATGTTCCCAAAGGCGTTGGATGTAACCAATGGCATAGCCAAGGAAGGTTTGGGGTTAAGCCCCCTTGGCCCCTTGGGCGCCGACGAAAATTTGTTTAATGTGTTTTTATGCATTTTTCATTTTCTGACTCGGTTTTGAGAGTCAACCACTCCCTTTGGCGCTGCTGACCAAACTTTTGTTCAGCTTTTAAGTGCCGAAGCGCCGCGCCATATAGCTGACGACCTTATTTTGCTTGTCAGCATCAGAAAGAAAAAAATAGAAGGAAAGATAGGATGACTTTTTTCGAAAGTTGGTTACGGTCAAAAGTAAAAAACCATACGCCGTTCCCGGAAATCTTGGCTACGCCACTGGATGTATCAGTGCAGGGCAAAAAGAATACGCAGACCAACGAGGAATGCAGAAAACAGCTAGAATGACAGTATAGAAAACACCTCAAACAAGGAGGATAAAGACTAGAGAGAAAGTCAATAGGACGAGAAACAATAATTAATTAATCGAAGGAAACTGCATTAAACAGAAATCATATGAAACTCCATAGAAATTAAATCGATTTACATTGACTTATTGTCTTCCAGAAATAATTTATCAATTACAAAAGTTGTTATATTTCTCGTTGTCAAATTCACCCACATTTTAGGACAATGTTTCAAACGACTTATAGACGAACTCACATGATCAATATTATTGATCACGATCAAAACGCTCCCAGAGTGGGTCGGGAGCTGGCAACTGGCAGCAAAACTCAGAAATATCATTTGAAGTGCATCAATCAAGTGCGTAAGCTTTTCGGAATAAACCGAAAAATTTACCATTGCCATTTTTTATCCTACACAAGAAGAAATATTCTCTCTGTTCCAAATATTCTATTCCAGTTGGCACTATGAGATTCGGCAAAAAATAACACGGGCAGAAATCCAAGATAGCATTTCAATAATAAGGACAAAACGGACTTTATTCAGTTTTTCTTCTGTATAGAAATCACCAAACGCGGTTTCAGTAATTTTTTACTTTTTCCGCTATTACAATTATAGACCAGATATGAGGGTCTGGCCTACTACTGGGGAACTAGTTGAGACGAGACGTAGATGTTAATGCCGCTTCAAGTTCAGGAGCAGATCGACCCTCGCCTCAGCCCAGATGTTGAACAGTCTGAGAGCGAGTACTTCAAGTCTGTCTGTCCTCTTTACCATCCGCTAGCTTTTATTCAATTCTGCATCACATGATATAATGTCACATGCACAAACTACATGAGTGTAACCAATAACATTTGGACACGCTATGGTCTGATCCATCACGTGGTAGATCAGGCCATAGTCATCAGCTCGGACTATGGGGTGAAGACATAGGGATTATGTGGATATGGAAAAGTACGATGACAACAACATTGGTTTTCCCCTGGTTACTAATAACTGATGGACTTTGGTATTCACTACATATATATGTGCGTTGATTAATGAAAAAACAATGTGATTAAAATGCGTGAAAAAATTATTAATAAAACTATAACTGCATAATAGATATTTTTATAAATGCTCTTCAATACTCAATTGCACTTGGCAGTTTTAGATCGGTGGTGGCGCACAGAAATTCACACGGAGGCTTTTTTGCACAGAAATTTTGAACTTTACACAAACACCAGCAAGCCTTAAAAGGAACGTTGGTCAGTTGGCCTAACTTTTAATGTCTATATTTTTTAGTAATCGGACTGATGATTACTGTCTGATTTACTTTGGAAATAAATTCAATTCAATTAAAAAACTGATGACACATTACGCTTACCTGTAATGGTTATGTCATCAGTTTCATTGTCTGCATCTGGGGCATCAATGCGTTCCACAATCTTGGGATAACATTCTTTAAGAGCTGCTCTTAGAATTATAAACGCATTCTCTTTGTGGCAACAGAATAGATGATCGATAAGAGCTCGACAGCGTTCTTTTCCTGTGTCTTTATTCATCAACTCCCGTTTTTCCTCCAGGTTGACTATTCTAGTACGAATTAGAAGATCGAATATATTCTTCGGATCGACCTCTGACGTGAAATCCATGTACATGCTGATGACTTTGTCTTTTATTCTCTCGTTTTTTGGTATTGCTTCACATTGAAATTAACACATTAAATATTAACCGAAACAAGGTTTATTTTATGAGAAAATAGAACATTAATGTTGTATTTTATAACTGTTATAGGCCTACTTAAGAAGATTAGGCCTATGGTGTTGACGATGATGATGACGACGACCTCGACGGTTTTGACTCTGTATCAAAGATTAGTCCAACATGATTATTTAATTTATGAATATTCTCTTAATCTGTCGATTTGACTAATTGTTGCTGAATAAATTCTTTCATCAACTTTTTATGTAGCCTAAATAGCTGGAGTAGGCCTATATCAATTATATTTGAAATATTGACGACCAAAACAATAAATTAATAGGTACGGGTATACCGTGTATTTCATATTTAAATATAGATTGTCAAACTCACTAATGACGCCTTTCACTTTTATTTAGCTCCAAACAATGTTGATATAGGCCTATTACAGACGTGGAGAAATGAGGCACATAATTTGCTTCAATGTAGTAATTCTCATGTAAAGTAAGCTCACTCGTAACGGGCTTGTCATCATTAGCATCAATTTGTTCAGCGATCCATGGATAATATATATCGAGAGCTTTCTTTAGAACAATGAACGATGTTGTGTTGTTGGAGGAGGAGGAGGAAGAGGAGGAGGAGGAAAGATGATCAAGAAGAGCCTGGCAACTGTCCTCTTTCGTTGCCTTTTTCAGCACAATATCTCTATCTTGTTCGCTTATTGCATGGCCAAGAATTAGAGGTTCCAAAACATCCTGCGGATCGACGTTAGAAACAAAATAATTTTGCATATCTTCGATTTTTTTCCGAATTCTCTCGTTTTCTCTTATCTCGTTTTCTCTTCTCTCATATTCTCTTATCTCGTTTTCTCCTCTCTCGTATTCTCTTCTTTTCTTTTCACGCTTCCCTGTTGTGAATTTCAAAAGAATTATTTAAAAAATACCTAATCAAGGTAGTCTACTTGGTTTTAGTTTTGGCTGATGTCTTGGATAAATGATAATAATAAAATCACAGATTGTTTCTATCAAGAAAACGAAAACAATCAAAAAAATCACGACTTAGCCTCAAATCCCATTCGTTCAAATTTGCTCTAAAAATTCTCCAGCAATTTTTGAGTTTGAAATTGTATATTATTCTTTTAAATTGAATTGATCCTATTACCACGATAAACGTCACGATTACAACCATTCCGTTTAAGGTGGATCTGTTGTCAACAGGCAAAAGAGCTCTTTATCTGAAGAGGTTTCCTATTAGTCCTAGTTTAAGTCCTAAGTTTTCCTTGGAGCGAGTTGGAAACGGGGCCTACGTTTTTTCTAACCACACTCGTCCGCGTCCTTCGCCGCGATCGCACTCACCGCATGTCACTGTTTTGCGTCGAATTAAATGTCTTCGTGTCCCTTCTACCAAATGTGATGAAATGGCGTTCGGGTTCCTGAACATTAGGTCCCTTACCTATAAGGTTGGCGATCTGCTTGAGGTCAGTGTCGAACTTGGGATCAGGGTGCTATGTCTCTGCGAGACCTGGCACGATCCTGACTCTGCCTGGATCGGTCGTCTTCGTTCGGACGGCTGGAATGTGGTGGAGAAGGCGCGTCCACGGCCCCTCGCTACTAGTTGCTCCATATCTATCAATCATGGGGGGGTTGCCATTTGCGCATACCCGGGCATTCGTCTGGTTAACGTGGACGTTCCTGTGACCGCGACCACGTTCGAATTCGTCTGTGCGCGTGTTTCCTCCGTGACGTCTTGCGTGCTTGCTGTCGTTTATCGCCCCGGATCGTCGGTCGTTACTCCACTGTTTTTTCAAGAACTGATGACCCTTCTCGGTGGCTTAGCGTCGTTATGTGATCCTGTATATATCGTAGGCGATTTTAATGTGCGTTTTGATAGGGACAATGATCCTGCTTGTCACCGGTTGCAAGATCTCTTCGTGTCCCACAATTTTGAGCGTAGTGTGACTGGACCAACACATCAGAATGGAGGTGTGCTTGATGTTCTCGCTTCTAGTCGTACTGTTTCCACTCCTGTGTAGCAGTTCATGATGTGGGTCTCTCCGATCACCATCTGCTGAGGTGGAATGTTTCGCTCTCCCGACCGTGCCCCCTATCTATGCTACCGTTAGTCGACGTGTGTGGGGCAAACTAGACCCTTCGGCCTTTCGTATGGGGTTGCAACTCTCCTCACTCGCGGATGCCACGTCCTGGTCTGGCCTAGATGCCGAGTCTATGGCTCAGCTCTATGACAGTGAGATTACTCGACTGCTTGATGAGTTTATACCGGTCAAGACCGTAAGCTTTCGAAAGCGATCGTCCGATCCGTGGTTTGACGACGAATGCCGTACCGCTAAGATGATGCTTCGTAAGGCTGAGCGCCGGGCTCGGCGTGCCTCCCCTGCTGACGCCGTGTCGTCTACGGCTGAGTGGACCAAATATCGCAGAGCATACCGACGACTGATAAGTCGGAAGAGAGAGGTCTTCTGGTGTCGTAAGGTAGAGCGGGAGCGTACTTCACCGCGTCGGCTTTGGCAATCGATTGATGCGCTCATGGGGCGTGGGCGCGCGCCTTTACCTGATAGACTCACGGCTGATGATTTTTCTGCTTTCTTCAGCAAAAAAGTGTCTGCTGTATTGACGGCTACCTCGGAACATGAGCCCCTTGTTTTACTTCGGCTCCGTCTGGGTGTTCCTTAGGCGGTTTTCGCACTCTCTCTGGGAAGAAGTAACCGCAGAGCTAGGCGCCTTGCCTGACAAGTGCTGCGCCAGTGATCCTTTCCGACTCGCCTCCTTCGTGAGTGTTCCGATATCCTGGCGCCGTTTGTTACCGAGCTCATGAATCGTTCACTACAACTGGGTGAGGTCCCGAAGTCGTTTAAGGCCGCTTTCGTGACACCGCGGATCAAGAAACCTGGTCTCGATGACTCTGATGTTGGCTCTTACAGACCGATCTCCAATTTGTCTGTTCTATCGAAGCTGCTCGAGCGCTTCGTCTCTAGGCAGCTCATGGACCATCTCGCGGTTTCTGGTCTCCTTCCCGAGCTACAGTCTGCCTATCGTGTTTTTCACTCTACTGAAACGGCTGTTCTTAAGATCACTTCTGATATACTTCGTGAACTTGATCAGGAAAGTTTGCCCTCCTCGTCCTTCTCGACCTCACGGCCGCATTTGATACCGTAGACCACTCCATCCTACTGCGTCGTCTTAACATCTCCTATGGTATTAGTCATGTGGCTTTGAGATGGTTTTCCTCCTATCTTGACCACCGTACGCAATTCGTCCGCTGTCCTCACTCCATGACCCTTCCATCTCAGGTGACTTGCGGCGTACCGCAGGGCTCGGTCCTTGGTCCCATCTTATTTACCTTGTACGTGGCCGACCTTATACGTATCATTCTTAAACATGGGCTTTATGGACATCTTTACGCGGATGACACTCAGATCTATGGTGGCTGCTGGCCGTCTGAAACGCATCTGCTTCTTGAGCGTCTCACCCGGTGCTTGGATGAGTTGTCAGTCTGGCTTAAGTCTAATAGGCTCCAGCTTAACGTCTCTAAGTCGGAAGTGCTCTGGCTAGCCACCGAGAGGCAACAGCACCTGTTGCCTCATGACTGTGTCAAGATCCACGATCTCGAGCTCCACCCGGCTGCCTCAGTGCGTAACTTGGGAATCTACCTTGATAGTGCAGCGACCCTTAAGCTGCATGTATCCAAGACTGTCGCCAGCTGTTTCTCTTCACTTCGTTTGATTAGGAGTCTGCGTCGGTCTGTTTCTCAAGCCGTCCTTAAGACGTTGGTTGTTGCTCTGGTACTGACTAGGCTCGACTATGGCAATGCAGTTCTTGCGGGGTCACCTGCCTATTCTTTTGACCGGTTGCAGTCTGTTTTGAACTGTGCTGCTCGTCTTATCTATCGTTCGGCCCGATGTGATCATGTCACCCCGCTTCTTGTTGATCTTCATTGGCTGTCAGTGCCTGAGCGCATCATGTTCAAGTTATCAACTCTTGTATATCGCTGCCTTCACGGGATGGGTCCGAATTATCTTGCATCCGAGTTTCGTAGTGTTTCTGACCTCGCGGGCCGCAGACGACTTAGATCGTCCGCGACTTCGGTCCTTATGGTTCCAAGAACGCGTCTTGTCACCGTCGGAGATCGTGCCTTCCCGGTGGCTGCTGCGCGTACTTGGAACTCGCTTCCTGCTGACATACGGGAGTCATCGTCGCTAGATATTTTCAGGAATCGACTGAAGTCTTGGCTTTTTAAGACTAGCTACTTAGTTTAATTTTGTTTAAAGTGTTCGCGCAGTCTTTTAGACAAGTTACCACTATAATCTTGACGTTCTCTTACTTACTTACTTACTTACTTAAGACTTATCAAAATAAACATTAATCTTTCTTATTTTCTACCAACAATCGCACTACACAGAGCCCATAGAGCCTATGTGCCTATTGCCTTTCAAACTATTACTACATTATATTGACAATGCAATAAGTCAAAGGGACGAACTGCCAACGGAAACTTGTGCGAGCGTCATTATCCAGCACTATGCTTGTAGATGATACCTTATACTAGCAGAAGAAACTTACGTTTTCTAAGCGTTCGAATCAACAGGACTATCCCAATGGATATAACGGAAAGCCCCAAAACAATCGAAAGTATTATGGCCAATGTTGTAGATCCTTTGCAAAAACAAGTCAATGTCATTTAAAATGATTCAGAAATAACTGCGAAAGTGCATAATATCAGGGTTCTTTACACTGTACAGGTCCAAATTAAAACGGTAGAAAATAAGTTTTATATTGAGTCGAGGTGTGTCAAATTTACTCGGAGCAATAAATCTGTGGTCCAAATTTAGAGAACTGCAAAAATCAAAAATGACAAACTTAAGTGAAACACTATTTTCATTGCTACCTGTTTTAAGTTTTAATCTTTAAAACGAACAGCGCATATGATTGGACACTTCCTATACTAAGTCTCAAGGTGTCTTTATTGCCAGGTAAGACAATAATTACAAAATTAAACATTTCAAAATCTTTTTCATCGAGGATTTTTACATGTCAGCATTAATTTCAAATGTCCATATTTCGACTATATTTAAAATAATCATAAGAAAGATAAAGTGTTTATTGACAAAAGTACGAACTGGTTAAACGAATTAAGGATATGAAAAAGTATGTACTCATTGACCAGGAAAATATTTACTGGTTAGTTATTTAACAAGGGTACGCTGGTGGTGCGCTGTATTGCACTGTAGAAAAATGTGGTTAATAAAATACCGTGTATATATATATATATATATATATATATATATATAGGTTAAAAATACCAATAAAGTGGAAGTGCCAAGAGATAGGGTTTGCACCAGAGTTGTCCATGGGTCGGTTTTGTCAACCCAAACCCAACCCAACCCATCTAATTTCCAACCCAACCCAACCCAACCCAAACAAAATTCATGTTTTCTGACCCAAACCCAACCCAACCCATCCATACAAAAACGTGAAAGTACAATCGCAATTTTAAAAACATACATACATTCAAGCACATAAATAGTTATTTGCTTATTTCGAGTTGTTATTGCAACAAACCGGAAATTCTTCATTCTCATAACTGAGAAACAGTGATTGTATTAATGCCAGCGTCGCCGTGATGTGATGCATTTAATTCAATGTATGTATGTATGTATGTATGTATGTATGTATGTATTCGAAACAACTTTCATAGTGCCGTAACATAGACTGGTCAAAGAAGCACGTTGCGTCGGCAGCCATGGGGAGTTTGACCCCACCCCACCCCCCAAATCGCGGCAGAAAGTTAAAAACAGATGGAAGCACATTAAAAAAATTTCGTCGGTAGCCAGGGGTAACCCCCTCCCTCTTGGCTACGCTGCTGGACATCGATTCGCTTGATCAGTTTTTACAGACAAGAAGAATAGTTCACTGTTATAAGACTGGATGGAACACAATTACACTTACTGAGAACACACACACAGACACACACAGACAGACACACACACAGCTCTAAAAGGAAGAAAGCAAGGACAAATATCATGAAGAAAATCTATAATTATATAGTAGAGATAAGGCATCCAACCTGTCTTTTGCATAGTTGTTCTGATGGAATTTCGGTCAGAACAAAGCGACTGATTAATAAATTTATTAAACTAGATCGCAAAATATTTGACTGAGAAACATAACAGGTAAAACTGTTGTGTCTCTTCCCTCATCGAGCCCTAAGCACGTGCTTAGTATGCTTAATGGTTAATCCAGCCCTGGTATTGTCAACTGGCCGTGGTCGGTTTATAAAAGGAATGCGTTAAAACAAGTCAACAACAGCCGTTCACATGACTTGATCTATCTGAATAGCTATTGTCCACTGTTTACTACAGACTTCTGAATGCACTGCCCACGATGGAATGTAGGCTAACGTATATGGCGCCATTTTTAATGACATAATACAAGAATCTAATACTTTGTCATCGCAGAAAACAGAAAACCTATATTTAACATGGTTAACGGAATAACTGGTGCAGATTTACGAAACCTAATCCAACCCAACCCAACCCATCATTTTTTTTTAAATCTCGAACCAAACCGAACCCAACCCAACCTAACCCAACCCATGGGTTAACCCAACCCATGGACAACTCTGTGTATATATATATAAATTATTGACCTATTTACTATTATCGCAAGTAACTGCAGCACAAAGTTACGGGCTAGGACTACAACGATTTGCGCAGCAACGTAACCTTTGAAACTTTTATGACTTACTTTACGAGGTCACGCCAATCACTGACGTCACTACGTCATTGCCAAATATTTTAGAATCGAAAACTAGACATTACATTCATTATAATTTTCTAGGAAAGCTTATTTAAAATCAGTACCGCATGATGATAAACCTCGGTAATCAGCAGGTCCACGGTATATACAGTAACACCGTCACTTTTAATAATGCGGTATTTTCTTAGTACTTATATGTCGCGCATCACAACGATACGTTGATTGTATATTGTTCTTACCAGATATTGTCTCGACTTTAGTGATTTCGACACTGGCATTTACGACAGAAGCTAAGGTAATGCAGGAGTAGTTTCTGATGCTATAATTCACTTCACATTGATAAATTCCTGGTTTCTGGATAAGAAGATTTTGCTTTGAACTCAAAAATGACACTTTGTTGCTTTGCCGTAGTGTCCAATTGTATTCGACGTTAAGATTACTTTTTGCCGAACAATTTATATTGTCATTTACGTATTTCTTAGCAGAGTCATTTGCTGCAGAAAGATCTATAGGAAACAGAAAATGTAAAATGAACTTCGAATTCATTATGCTACTGGAAAATGTGTCTTTTCCCAGGGCATGTTTTAAGAAAAATTTATCACTGCACAAGGTGTTTGAGGATTAACAAGGTTTGTCTCTCCAAAAACCTCGACAAGCAAAAAAGGTCATTCGCACATTATTACACGGAATCACGCATTTTATCACTGCAAATTTTCCGTTTTATCACTGCACATTTATGTATCACTGAACGTTATAACAGGCCCTGCCTTTTCCTACATGCAAACATAATATATACAGGGTGAGCCAATAAAACCGGTATCACCCTGTTTTATTGTAAATATTTTCACAGACTAATTTTTTTAAATGCACGAAACTTAATGAACTTCTGCAGTGATATATCCTGAATGTGGCAATTTAAGTTTTTCTTTCAAATTCCAAAGTTAAGCGGCGTCACCTAAGCGAAACCAGGCTATTTACAGGACAAATTCAGCAAAAGTTCTACTACGTTTCGTTTCTAAAATTAGTAACTGGCACAAACGTTAAAAATATCTGTCATGCAATTTCGCATAGACTTTTTGCGTCTGTGGCTTGTCTTGCTGGCTGCATATTGATTCCTGGAAAACGAGGTATTGATTATCATCCGGACAGAACGTGAACAATCAACATCTGCCCCATCTGCGTCGCACAGCCGCTGTATACAAGTTTCTGCAGAAGGTGGCAGAAAATGAAGACTGGCCACTTCATGAGGACTTAACCAATCCGCCTCAACAGCGACTCAAATCACGTCACCCCCTGCGGTTGAACAAAGAACCCACAGACGTCGATGGTCAGTGGAGACTTGACTAGAAGTCGACACAGGCAATCAACTACCATCTGGTAGAATATCCCGCTATCCGACAACCAGGATTCGACACCCTGCCACGTCATCTTTGGTACCTGTTGAACCGCTTCCGGACAGCGCAGGGTCACTGAAAATATTGTCGCCGGAAGTGGGGACTGGACGACTCAGATCTGTGTATCTGCGGTGAAATGCAAACAATGAATCACATAATATAGTTGACTCTTGTCCTATAACAAGACTCGAGGATGGCGGTCTTCAGACGTTACACTCAGCTAATGATGTCGCAGTCAAATGGCTGATTTCTTTCACCATTTGAAGAATACGATAATAATAATAATAATAATAATAATAATAATAATAATAATAATAATAATAATCGCCATGTTGCCTCTTCACCGGTTCTATCGATTTTTCACCATTAGGCGCTCAAGGCTCGTTCTGCGTCACATCTTGTTCGGAAATAACATGTCATAGACTAAGTTGTTGTGAAAACAAAAAATTCTCTAGAGTTAAACCATTTACAGTGCATCAGGAAACGATCATATTTCGATTTGTTGCATAGCTTATTATTAATTTTATAAAATTTCATCGTCATCATCATCAGCCTCATCATTCAATTCACTTTCTGCATACATGGTAGCAATGCAGTTTGATAAGGAGCATTCCCACTTTGCTTGATCTTGTGTTCAACGGAGTAGCCAACTTTACATGGCAACGGCTGAATGAGGGCGGCTGCCAGCCTTTCCCTCGCCGCCTTTCCTTTCACCGAGTTAAAACCCGATGCACTCATTCACAGCTGAGTCGACTGGGGCGCTTGGGGACAGAAACAACTGAAAAATTTCTGCGGCGGCCGAGAGTTGAACCACGGGCCGCAAGATTGGCAGACCAGTGCGCTAACCACTGTTCCAAAGCGCACATCATCAGGGCACGGGGTTGCCCGACCAAATTGTTTGTATTGCGTATTGTTATTCTGTGGGTGGAGGGGTGCCAACATTGCGTTTAAGGTTGTTTAAGGTATCAAAAGAGAAGCAAATAACAATATAAATATAGTTGCATGCGCTGATATACAGTAGCTATACCAATAAGCAAAATAATAGGTGATGACTTTTTGCTTGTCAGGATTTTTCGAAGCTGGAAATGGCTTTAACTCTCTGAGGAAATCCATGCTACGCCACTGTTTATTTTAACTTACACAGTATTTTGGTGACTTCTGTGCTGCAATTAAAGTTCGAATCAGCTGACGCTGTTGTTTGGCAAATGAAAATGGATCCATCGTATATTGGACCAGATTCCATAATTAAACTGCAGTTTCGTCTGTTGGGTTTATCCTCGCAGATTGAGCTGTTTAGGGTTCGATTGTCATTCGACAATCTCCATATGAGGTGTGGAGGAAAGCTGCCATTGAACGAGACAGCACAGTTGAAGACCATATTCTCCTGCTGAAGGTTGCAAGTATTCGGACCGATAAAGCCGTCAGGATGCATGTTAGAAAAGCAGACAGGATCTGAATCTGTCAATTTAACAAGCATCAGAATATTTGGAAATTTTAAAGATAATTCGAAGTTATCTCACAAAACTTACATGTAAGTGTTTTAAAAATTATTATATTTCTTGGAAGTGCTATTATTTTGGTCTGAGAGACATATAGTCCTACTTGTAATTTTTATTCCACGACTTATTTAATATATGCCACACAACTAATCCAAGCTATTGTAATTTGCGAATCATAAATTCAAAATTCTGAACATGGAAAAACACATTTGTTTATAATTAATTGATTAACAGGCAATAGCCAATGACAAGAGATTTTCATACAGAGCACAGTCAGATGCGTTGAACTGATTCGTCGTCCGGTGTCTTCTTCTGAACAATAATACCATCCAGCGTCTTCGCCTCTTACTCTCGGAATTATAAGCATGTGTGATCCGGCGTTATCATCTTCCGTACGTAATCTCTCTTTATGAGGAGACCAGAGTCTTCCTCCGGCAAAGACAATATTGAATATCGAATTAAAATGCCATTGGATGTCAATTGAAGCATCCGTGTGACAATGCATGGAGACCATGTCGTTGATCAAGACTTCAATTTTGTGAACCACGGCTTCATTATTACCGGATGTTATCCCTAAAATACAGTAAGACATACAGTACAGTTATTGCATGTACTGTTACGCGAATTCAATTATCAAATACATTACTGTATACGTCACATCAAACTATATTATACAATTAGACATTTAATCGTCGAACCGCAATCGAGTACTGTAGATCATAATTCAAACGTTGATTCAAAAATGCAATTGAGTTCATTCGAATAGCAATAATTGCAACGGAAAATCACAATTCTTTTCGGCGAAGAAAATTTAATTTTCTGACCGAAGACTTCATAGAACATCTACAGGTATGTCAGACTGAAGAAAGCTGCTTTCATGATTCTATGGAGGAAACCATCGCAATCTTTGTGCTTAAGAAGCCTATCCTTGATGTAAATAATTCCATTGACGTCCATCTCATCATCGTCATAAACTGCGAAATTTTTAATGAATTTTAATAACCGTCGCTACCTAAATCATCTGGATCCAGACAACTCACTCTACTGAAACTACGCTATTCACGATTCTGTCTGATGAATAATGCCACCGACTCCTCCAGTGGCGTATTTACCATTGGGCCATTTGGGCCATGACCCCCTCTTGGTTTTGGCCTAGCCTGTCCTGACCCATCCATTCTGGCTAATCAAGTGCTGTAGTTGTCCCACGTACGTACAGAAAGTTAATTCAAGTATATGCCTCTGATCTTCTAATTAAACCATAATGTTAATTTTATAATCTTGTCACTCCAGCGTTGGGACTTATAAGAATTATTCAATGAGTCAAATTCAACGCGAATTCAAGGGGTTAAACAACAGTTACAACACGTAGGAGTCAAGTCATGCATTACTCATAGAAAACAGAACACTGTTAGATTTACTTATTTATTAAGCAGTGTGACGTCACATCTATGATCTTGCGTAACCTACTTTTGGAGTAATCATTACTCCAAGAACTTACTAGCTTAGTGGTCATGATATTTTTAAATGTCGTCTGGTACACCTTCAAAGCGATTTCGCCAAACAACATTAGATTTTGAGTCTAAAACGCTTACATTTTCAGCCTAATATGTATACAGGCCTTAGTCACAGCCCACAGAATTCCATTTTTTCTCCAATAAAGGTGGCTTGCACACGTTGTTGAAAAGAACATAATCATGCATATTTTCAGAAAAAAATAATTTGGAAAATCTTAAAAGGTCGTTATCTTATTATTATTATTATTTATTATTATTATTATTATTATTATTATTATTATTATTATTATTATTATTACTTATTTGAAATCGAAAATGTACTTGCCACATAGCATGAAGCTAATTAGCACCAGACGATTCCAATTTTGACTCTGTGAGCTCATTAGCATCATCTGGTCCATATTGTAAGCGATAGCAGATTTATTCCTACAAATAATAATGAAATAATAATAATAATAATAATAATAATAATAATAATAATAATAATAATAATAATAATAATAGTAATAATAATAACAAGATTTTAAGTCGCTTATTAGGGTTTCTTCTGTGCTAATAACCGCTGTCGCTTCCACAGATAATCCAACTTTCTTTTCTCCGCCACAGCTGCTATTATTGAGTCCGTAAAAAACAAACATCATTCGCAGTATACAATGCCAAAACAACACACATATTAAACTAACATCAGAATGCTTCATCTAATTTCCGACTATATTTCAACTGCTTTTATAAGCATTCACTCTGATACTGTCTTATCTTATTCCAGCACTAACGATCTTGTTTCCTAAACAATTCTTTGTCGTATCCACGAATACCAGTATACGATGCTATAGTATTATTATCGAATGCTTAATGTGCTAAATGATGTCAGCCATTTGATTGCGACGTTATCAGCTGTATGATGCTATAGTGAAACTGTTCATATATATGCCCTAGCATTGAAATATCTTGAAGATCCCCTCTTACTTTCTCTTTTCAGCTTTACTAGTGAAGCAATGAAAATTCCTATTCAAGTAAGCTAGTGCGTTAATATTTCTGTTAAAGGTAAAACTACTCCAATTCTCGAACGATCGTAAGGTCCGGCGCTGATCTCCACTTACTAGGCAATTAGCGACGCAGGTGGCTTACGCCATTAGGCATAATCTTCACCGTGTTTAAAAAAATCCAAGCAAAATTGTTTCTGTCAGAACTTCGTCAATATAACACCAATATTCACACTCTCGTTCAATATATTTTCCTATTTTGAATCAAATGCTACTGCTTTATGGCGACTGATTCCAAAGTTTGTCTAACGCTCACCTTCTCATCTAACTGGTCATCTGAGTTAAATCCAAATTACTGAATCTTCTCTTTCATGTCTTTTCTGTGGTTCATTTTATGGGCTTGTTTAAATTAAGTTCTAATTTGCCTGAATAAAGTCACCCATTAATTTTCAAGTGACTTTGGCTGGGTAATATATTAGTCAGAAGACCTTTGTTGCACCTTCTTTGCTGATCCAGAGGCATTTTGTTTTAGGAATTTATTCACAATACTTGTCGGAATGTGGAAAAGCTGGAATATGAAATGCGAAGTGATGAGGCAGAATATAATTCAGATTTTTCGATTACCATACATCTGGCCATATTGTAGCGTTTAATTATGATATTAGTACATATGCTACATGTACATAACCACTAGAGACCACTGATTCTATAATTCTTCTTTTGTCTGTGGACTAATGTCGTTGTCTTTTAATATTGTATGAATTTTTCTCTTTGTGCATCTTTTCTCATCATTATTGCCGTTAGTGTTCCATATTTGTGTTTTTAGAGATCCCAGAAAAAGGAAAAAGCCTACCACTAAAGTGCCTATGTATTAATAGGTAAATAAACTTACTATTTTATTGGCCATCTTATATAGTATCATCTACTACTTCTATAACCTATGATAAGTCTTTGTCATATTTACAATAAATAACTATTACTCTCTCTCTCTCATTACTCATTAACTACTTAGGGCCAACCACCTGACGGGTTTATAGCCCTTGGGTTGACCCATTTCTCCAAACACCTTAACTAGCTATAAACTTATGAGCATCTATCTGTATGTTAGTACTTGATTTTTTTTTCTTTTTGTTGGTCTATGTATCACTGCTCAAGAAAATATGTTGATGTAACAATAATAATAATAATAATGCAAATATTTGCTTATTTTCTTTGCCTATGTCACTGCTCAAAGTAATCTGTCATTGTTGTAATGTGAGAAATAAATTGCATTGAATTGAATTGAATTGAATTGAATTGTAAAACAGTGGTCCAATCGTTGGCGAGCTCGTCTACACGTGCTGGAGTCCGAGGTTCAAATCTCGACTGTTGCAGCAACTATTCGACTGGTTTGGTCACAGGCGCTCAACCAATCTTTCAGCTGTGAATGGGAAAATCGAATGCGTATTTGGTGGTCGGAAGATGCAATATTCAGCCGACGATACGCAGACAATTTACACGATAGAACTTCAATTATTTTGTCTCCTATGGTCCATCCATCTAGCACATACGCACTGAGGGTGAGTAGATGGAGGATTTAGGAGATTTTGCCTATGTAAACTGTGCAAACGGAAGGACGGGATTGAAAACATACCTCTTTGAGCCCTTACCTTATGTCACTTTTGCACCAGGATTTGTTCAACTACAAAGTAACAAAATTCAGTCAGATCATTTCGCATTTTATTGAAAATCTGCAATCAGTTATCGCACATAAAGCGCTTGATAGTTCCACGCTGAGGTAACCTAGAAAATACAGGCTAATTCGATTGGCTTAACGAAATATAATACTTTATTAGGGTATTGCTAGAACGTATTGCAAAATACAATTAACACGCTTTTATCGAATATACAATGTCATACCTGTTTTTGCCCAAGAGTAATGAAATCATATGACCTTACTTTCAAAGTCAAATACCAAATGTGAAAGTAGACAAGTCGAATTCGTTATAATATCAAAGTCCTGATTCGCTGTACTTGACTGGTCTTGACTAGTCTTGACTGGAAAGTAAGTGGTTCCGTCGTAAACCGGGTGTAAGCATAAACAGACATGGTCATTTAATGCTATTTATGATTGACGCAAAGTTCTTGAAAGAATGAAGTGTTATTTATTGCTCATAAACAGGTGAGTTGAAGAGAGAGTGCAATAATACTCGGTTGTTTTATGACGCTATACTTTGTTTTCTTAGTCATTGACTGTTGCTCATTTATAGTCAATCATTGCCTTTTATTATTTTGGTATTTACAAATCGCTGATCACTACTTGATTTTGTGAGTGGTCCTATATCGTCTATAAAATTCGCCAAATATGCAAGTGTATAGACATGGCATTTAAAGTGCAATTCTTGGCTGACACAAAGTTTAGTAAAGAATGAAGCGCTATTTCCTGCTCATACACAGGTGAGTTGAAGGGGAGTGTAAGGATGCACGGTTGTTTTATCGCGCTATATTTTGCTTTCTTAGTCAGTTACTGTCGTTCATCAGCAGTATAGCCCAAGGATCTCCAAAGTTTTCAGTCGCGGGGCACATTGCTGACTTTTGACCGCTCCGCGGACCACATGCACAAGAAATTAAAAGTAGTAAAATGCACCATGCAGCGAATGAATAACTGACAATGACAGACTACAGTCTATATTGCGGAATTATGATGCAGTGTATAATGCAGACTGCAGAATATCATTTGCAATAATGAAATAGTTCACTGTGAGATAAATGAAACTTACGCATTTCTGATAAAATTAGCATCTGGCGGGCAGCATGTGGCCCGCGGGCCGCCGATTGGCCTCCCCATTCTAGACTGATCGCCAGAGGGTAGACTGAAACAGATATTTAGAACTTTTTCTGTGTAGGCGAACTAGAATGACTTGGTTTCTCTATTTAGAGCGTGTTTAAAGACGAATGTTTCTCATGTCAGTTATGGAAAACATTCGTTAATCCGCCTTTATATAATAAGAATTAATGATTTTAATATTTAAGTACAAGGTGAAACAACACTCATCTGCAATTTGAACTCCAATATTAAAGAGTTCTGTCAGAAATTGGCGCCTTTTGAGAATCAGTTAGGGGCCATCCATTAATTATGTCAACAATTTAGGGGAGGGGTTTGAAAAGGTTTGACAGTTGTTGACAGGGGGAGGGGGTCAAGAGAAGTTGACGTCAACAATTTCACTTTTTACAAATAATCAAAAAATATGAAATTTCATGAAACACTACTTATTACAATGGAAAAAAGCATGGCAAAAAAGGTAATTACCAACACATTTTGACATTCGTTGAGCAAAAAAAGGAAAACGGTAAAAATGGTCATCACCGCAAAAAAATAATAACCTTGTTATTGGGACCTGTCATTGATCTTGGAGGGAGGAAAGTCAAAAGTTTTTGACGTAATTATGGGGGTTAAGTGAAAGTTGACAGTTGTTGACAAGAGGGAGGGGTTAAAAATTGCCCAGAAATTGTTGACATAATTAATGGACAACCCCTGCTGATTGGAGGCCCGCAGGCATCTTTCTAAATAAATTGTGTTGGTCCTATAGTCATGCTTCGAGTTACTGTTGAATAGTAACTGTTGTCATTTACTACCGTTTTGCGACTCCAGTGATTGTCACGACTGATTACTGTTGAAAATATAACCAATGGCCACCTTTGTAACAAACGATTAGCCACCCCTACCCTTGGGCTTGAGGGAGAGTGGTGATGTCCTGAACTGGGTTCTCGCCCCAACGAAAATTTTTAGCGTGTTATTGTTATTTGCTTAAAACTTTGAGATTTGGGGCATATTTTCATACTATTTGGCAGCTGTTGGCAATCCCCAACTGACCACATTTTCAGGGCCAATAATTCAAGCGAAGTCTGGAACAGAGCCTCAAGCCCAAATTTGAAGAAATATTAGATTCAAATATCGGATTTTGAGCAAATTTGCAGACCATAATTATGACGGTTGCGTAAAGTTAGAGCTGTGTTTTCATATTTCTGTTCAATTGATTATTCAATAATTTTAAAATAATCATAAATTATAGCACCGTAGCTCAATGATTCAATGAAGCTTTATCTTTGTCCAAGAACAACGTTTCTGTTCCCTGTTTGCAAGGATTATCATTTGTAGGCCCTAAGAAGTTACTATTGCGTCAACACATAAGTTCATAATTGAATTAGTCTTCACATTTTGCATCATCCAATGTGACAATGTGTTTTGCTTGTTTATAGACGCGTCCGTATAAAGACGACGAACGCTTTGTGTGTCTGTGTGAGTGAGTGTGTGTGTGTCCTCCTTTCTCAATCAGGGCTTGCCACTGACTATCAGCTAGCCGAATCTTGCATTTTATAGCGTATGCCGTATGGCAAAAGTGGGTGTTTTGTGCAAGAACTCTATAGTTACGAAACCATTGGTGAATACATTAGGTCGAATTTAGTAAAATCGACTGTTCCCTCTCATAGGTAAAGCTGCGGTAGAGCGTATGTCCTGTCAGTCTACCCACACATAACTGAGATACATGGAAATGCTGTCTTTTAGGCGAATATATGGTTCAACATGTAGAATTGCAGATGCTGAACTATATATTGTGAACATGTTGCCAGTATACAAATAGCATGCCATCCATCGAGCCTGGTGAATGACTCGGGACTTCTTATATAAAGTGTACCCATCGTGGAGGTGTTTCACCCAGAATGAGCAGATTGTTCTCTGCGCATTCGCAATAGTCGTCACGAGGCATAGTTTCAGATTCTCTTTGTCAGGGGCGCCCACACAAGGGGGTGGGGAAGGAAGCAAATGCTTCCTAAAAAACCTAGGGGAGGGGGAAGAAATTCCTCCCTGAGTTTTGGTATCACGTTAGAGTATTATATTAATTCGATTGGCCCCTGAATGCCTGTGCAGTTACTTGCTTTACTGCAGTGCAATTTTGTAACTTCATATAAGCATACCGGTAGGCCTACTCAATTCAACTTCAAGTTCATCATTATCAGGCATTCATAAAATTTTATTATTATTGTCACTTTTACGTATAGTCATTCTAATGATGAAAAGTGCAAACTTCCTGTGAAATAGAAATCACTTATAACAAACTAATAGACTCACATGAAGTTTTCATTCCAAACTAGACTACTGCAACTCCCTCCACTAGGCCTACTGCAGCCTTCCAAAGACCTCCATCAACAAATTACAATCCATTCAAAACTGTGAAACGGTGCAATTAGATACTGTTAATTAATAATAATAATAATAATAATAATAATAATAATAATAATAATAATAATAATAATAATAATAATAATAATAATAATAATAATAATAATAAGTTGCTTGTTTCAGTCAGTTGCCTTAAGTCTAGTTACCCTATTTGCAGTTGTTGCAGCTTTAGTGCTTCTGTGTAAAATAATGTAAGTGTGGCTGTTGGAGAAATCTAATTTTTAAAATAAATACTAAAAGTAGCATTTATTTTATTTGCATTTGGATGTGGTCAACTGGTAATATTGTCCCTAGATAATTTGCAGGTAATTTTGAATACTGTAGTTTGCCAGCGCAATTACTGCGATATCTCTCCATAGTTTTAAACTTACATTTAATCATGGGCGGATTTTATTAAAGGCTAGTGTAGGCTTAAATTAAGTCTACCCAACTAATTTCACCAAAACAAAAAAATGTTTTTTCCATCAACACCAGTTCTGTCGCGTGCTGAATGGCCACCATAATCTACCCTCGACGCTTAGTAACTATGTTTAAAATTTAATAGACAACGTTTGAATCTCTGCTTTCAACTGCTAATCTCTTGCACCCACATCTTTGGATTTTTCTCTCTCACTATCTTCGGTAACAGTTTATTGTGTTGCTAAAGTGGGTTAAGGTAAAGAATCGCATGACAGTAATGGCACATTTAGCTTGCCAGTCACTACTTTGCATGTTTCGATCAAATCTCCTCTCGTTAATCTCTTTTCCAATGCAGTCAAGCCACAATATCGAAATTAATTAATTAAAGTAATATTCAAAGCTTTCAGATCTTTTCATTACTGCCTGAAATATTGATTCCATGGGTCCCCTTGCTGATCGCAGTATTCTCGTTTAGTCTGTAAGCTCTATTAATTATTATTTTTAAAATGGATTTCATGGTAGATCACAGTAGGCCTATTCTAGTTACCTCTGTATAATATTGAATAAACGCAAGATTATCGCGCGTTTTCATTTGCTTCTACAGCTGTGTGAAAAAGTCCTGCACGTTTCACGTTTCACGCTCCTCACAAAATTTTGTTGTGAGAATACATAAGGCAATCACACAATAATTAGCAAATTCTCTACCAAAAACATCAATACCCGTTGAAATATATTGAGATTTGCATATCCTAAATCATTAATGGTTATTCAGATATTCATAAAAAACAAAAATCCCAAAATCCTATAAACGTGCAGAACTTTTGCACACAGCTGTAGACTGGAAAATAACTGGATGCGAATTATGCACAAGAACGAGATGAGATAATGAATAAGTTTTGACAACGAATTTGTTATTTAATTAACGTACTTAAAAATTGAGTTGCTTAGTATGATATAATATAATGTTATGTTATTCTATTCTTTGTGATGTAATGTAACATAATATTTGTATAGCGTTTCTTCAGGAGCCTGCTCGTTACGATTACTGCATGATGGGTTTATGGAAAACGCTTATAGATTTAGGTCCATTGCAAAAAGAGCAAATGTCTCAATCAATTTGACATCATAATATATTGCGTAGTGTTGCATTATTGTACGATATAGAATCGATTAGGCATTTTACAATAGACGCAGTTGAGCATTGAAGACTATGGCATGCAACATTAAGATATTGCAACTGATGGATTGTTGCTATTTGCAGCGAATCTCTGGCGTCGTCACAGTGTTTTCTCTGCTAACGACTTCAACATTGAAGACTGTACCTGTTTCTTTCCTCTCTAAAGAGACTTTTCATTTTAACTTTATTTCAGAATTCATACATCGTGAAGGGAATGTCGAACAATATTTGATAATTATATATAATTTTGCTTGCATAAATGGCTAAAGGCTGATGCATTTTCTGGCATTAATGAAGTTTGGCTAGTTTGATGCAGTCAATTACAACGTGACAATTTATATATGGAACAATATTTCAACAGATATTGACAGCCTGAGAGAGAGAGGGGGAGAGAGAGAAAGAGAGAGATTGTGTGTGTGTGTATGTGTGTGTGATTGCAGTTACTAGTGAAAGGTTGATATTATGACGGCATCAGGGAAGCACAAACTTGGACATGGATCCATTTTTTAAAACCCAACCAAATCCAACCCAACATTATTCACACCCGACCAGACCCAAGAAAGCAAAACCAGTCATATGGACTGTTAAAAATTAATCAATAAAATACTGCAGGTTCTGTGGCCAACCCACATAAACATAGAAATTTCTGACCCATCCCAATCCATACGAACCCAATCCAACCCATGAGTGGACCAACCCATGTACATGTCTGGGGTAGCAACTAGCGGGTAAAGGGATCTGTCTCGTGTTGATGATGGGATAAATCGTGAGATTTGCGAACAATCGATGAGAAAATTTCTCCTGAAAGAGAAATGGCGATTGTCAACAAAATCGATTTTCTTTGCTGTATGATAGCTTTAGCCACCAGTAGAGAATCACACTTACAATTACAATTACAGTTAGAATTTTTAAAACATGCACCAATACTCACGGTTCAGTTCTACTATTACTCAAAATAAACCTCAACTGCGTTCAGATCCAGACTCTGCTGTCACTGTCGTCCATGGACACAATCTTAAGGGAGTGGCAACAACATTGGAGACGGTAAATAACATTTCCAAGACATTCAATTCTACAGTTCTTAGTTAAAGTTACATTTCTCACTTTCACTTTGTGTATCAGTAGTGTCTTGTGCCGCCTGAATCTTCTCGATCCCCAAGATTTTATCCCGTCCCCTGTCTGATGTCTTCAAACCATCGTCTTCTGGGCCTTCTATGGAGGAGGAGTGTTCCCTCCATTGTTTCTTCCATTGCAGCGTTCAGAATTCTCTTTTCTTCCATGCGACTGATGAGAGCAAACATCCTAAACTTTCTTTGTTTGATCGTGGTCATATTAGACTCTGTCATACCATTGTATATTGAATTGCAATAATCAAGTCTACTTAAAATCAAATGTTCTCGAAATACAAGATTTTTATCGCGTAATCGATACAGGCCTAATTCACCATTGCAGAACACGCATTTTTAAGAGGATATTACTCGTATTCGCTTATTTCTCAGTTAGCGCATGAAATATGCAGCCAATTCTTACGTTGTTGATTACATTGCTGAAGAAGAAGAAACCTGCCTGAATACATAGGCCTAATGTAATTCAACTGGCGTCAAATTTAAGCTTTGCTTTTTGCCGTAATCACAGGCTAGCATTTTTTTCAATTGGCCTCGACTGTAGTTAGAAGGATATAATAGTAGACAAGTAATTCAGGCCCTAGAGAAGGACGAAGTCTATTGAATGGTTTGTTGCGTTATTCAGACAATTTTATGCAGCACAATTGCCCAAGAAAAAAGCTGAAGTCAAGAGCGCTTTACACTTCACACATGAACGAGATGTGATGAGATAAGTGCGTCGAAAATAAGGAATTATGAATGCTCTCGCTGCCCATAGTTTGTGCGTAGAGCGTCACGTGTTCCAATGAGACAGTTGGAAATCCCCAAAACGTTAGGCTTACCGTTGAAAGTACAGGCAACCGCCACGGGATACGATAAGACCATTGAATAAACCATACTGATGTAATGCCCGTCTAATGCTTGTTGGACATGTAATTGACGTCCATGAAAAAGGAAGGGATGCCGTTAATTTAATGTGTGCATGAATCTGAAACGGCTATTACCTAAGAATACACACGTATAAATAGATTCATTTTGAAGTCATGAAAGTTTGGAAAAGATGAGGTACAGAGGACAGAATCTTATTTTAAAAAGCATCACATCACAGTAAACTGTAAGATAGAATAAATATTGCAATTCCAACAAATTTGGCACGTAACATTATAGTAGAGTACTGTAGTTTCGCATTACATCCCTCGTTTCTTAACTTTTCTCTCACTTCTACGCATTTGTAAACCGTGGCCTACAAGGTACAACCAGTGGCGTAGCCAGCTTATGCAAACTGGGGTTGTTAACTGGAGGCACTATGCAACTGAACACTGAAACCGCGGTCGACCCCTCCCCACCCACCCCACCACTCACCCCCACTACCCCTCCTTCAACCAAAAGTCAACGGATTTATATAAATTATGTTGGTCATATTTTTTGAAATGGGCACAACAGAGGTTTTGAGACGGTGTTATCTTGGAGAGCACGAGAGAAGAGCGAGCAAGTGAAAAACTACACACAACGATTTGTGGTTCGATTACGCTAAAGCAGAAATCCCCCGACCTATTAAGATATAGAATAATTTAACCTAGGTGAATTCCTTAGAGCTTTTCTATAATAATTATTGTATTACCTACCAGCGCCTACAGTAAAACTTACAATCGTTGTATCAGTTGCATATGCGTTGTCAGGTTTACAGCTTATATTTGGACGAATCTTGTGAAATTACGGACATTTCACAGCTAGCCGTATTTATCGGAGTGGTTTTTTTTCTGACGGCCACACAAAGGACGAATTTCTGTGTTTGGAACATTTATTGTCGACAGCACGTGGACAAGACATGTATGTTGCTTTAATTCTGTCTTTGATCGTTTTGAAGTTACACGGGAAAAACTTATTTCAGTTGCGACTTACACTGCACAGTAGGCTTATAGTATAATAGGCTACGCTATGGTAAAGTCTTTGTGGAGTCTATTTGATGACAGGAGTTTTTGCATTGAAAGAACGAGTACAACATCATTCTATCTTTCCATCCGGGATAAATAAATGAATCCAGTCTTAAATTAATTTATTTCTTACTTCAAAATTTCATCTAGAGTGATATATCCCTTCAATCAACTCATACTGATTAAAGCTGACGTCATATCAGCCTCCTCGATCGTCATCTCATCTTGCTCTTTCACGTCCGCTAAATCAGTCATTCCTGAAAATTTGCAACCGTGCCTTCTCATACGCCGCACCTGAACTTTGGAACTCGATCCCATCTTCCCTCCGCAGACTTGGACACTTTCAAACAATAAAATATGAATGCTCATTTCTTATAATTCCTGCATTATCTCCTCAAGTCATCAGGTCGAAGCTTAAATCCTTCCTTTTTCTGAAATCATTTCATCCATAGCTCTAACAACCCAGCCTCACGGTCCTCCGGATATATTGACCATTGCCTGGCTGACCATTCACCTTTCCCATAGCTATTTCAAGGAAGGCGAACGCCTAAGAATAAGCAGCTACTGATATGCTGCTCACTAAAGCGCTATATAAATCCACGAGATTTTACTTTCCTGCTGTGCTTATCTTAGTGAATTAACGACATCCGATTGCTATAATTCCATTACAATGTAACCAAAATCAAAGAGGTCAGTGCCTCTAAAATAATCTATCACAATCCAATTCTTTATATGAAAATTAAAATAAAATTCTGAATATCCTTCTGTGAAAGTTTATAAGCCAACTAATGATTAATTAATTGCACAACGAACAATTACAAGTTCATATACAAAATCTTTGCAAAAAAATATAAGTGTACATTCTTCATCAGATTTGTTTTACCAAAAATTCCAATTTGCCAAAAGCCCGCACTCCAAAAGGCTTAGGTAATTTAGCGTGGTGTTGCCATTCAATCGGTTCGTCGTTCAAGATATCCACAATAGGAACATATCTGACGTCGTCTCGACGACCACCCTTTGAATCTTCACCTCCGATGACAAAAAGGTTTTCATTATGAACAGTCATACCAAAGGCGTAGACGTCAGTCTTAAACTGATCTCTTACTTTCCAAGTTTCTGTATCAAAATTGTACAACAAACAACTCTTCTCTCCCAGCAAAATAACATAATTGTTAAACAAAGCTGCACGCAAATATATTGAATTTCTAGGCATTGGGTTTGTTAGGATAGTACAAGTATTGAACTTCGTGTTATACACTTGAACACTGTTCACAGCTTTATACTGGGTATTTCTTCCACCAAAGATATAGAGTGATGCCTTATAAGGTACACAATTTCCAGCATCTTCAACAGCGTAAGTTAGATTTCCAACAACGGAACATTTATCATCGATTGCGTCATAAGCCTCAACTTCATCTAATAAGTGAGGATAATGGAATCCCCATCCGCCGCAAAAGTACAGAATGTGATCGACGAACGCCACACTTGCGCCATATCTGCCTTTTATCAAGGAAGCGCATTTATTCCATTTATAATTTCTTTCATCGAATCTCCACATTTCGTTGATATCTTTTTCAACTACTATTACGTAGACTGAGCCACAATAAACGGCGACTATAAAGAATCTGTCTCTTTCAAACGGCAATTGCTGCAGAACAGAAACTTCGTTTGGACGATTCAGATTTATCTTTAAAACCTCCATTTCTTTTCCAAAGACAACGATGGAATTCTCTAAACGCATCGTAGATTCTAAATGACAACAAAAAACACCCACTCGCCTAAATCATGTTTATCCGTTTTATGCAATTAATTTTATATGTAATCATGAGAGATGGATTTGAACTTTTGAGCAAACGTTTGCATATCGAAGGTAATCAGATGCGAAGAAAGCAAATTATGTAGCGTGATTCATTCGGCGGCTTCGGCATTTTATCACTTATTCACTGAATGCCTGGATCCGCCCCTCTATAGAAACACTTTAAATCCAGAAGCGTTTACTGTTATCATCATCGTCGTCGTCGTTATCGTCATCATCATAACCACCATGATCAACTTCATTATAATCATCATCATCACTGGTGTAGTTTTCTTTATTATTATTCGTCGTCGTTGCAACAAAACAGTTATTGAACCAGATTCAATTTAAGAATTTCAACGCCACAGAGAGTATCTGGTGAATAGCAAATCTAATCATCATTACTGTCATAATCGCCATCATCATCGCCATCGTCATAATCGTGATCCTCATTTTAATCGTCATTGTCAACATCGTCATCATTATCATCGCCATCGTCGTCGTCTCGTCATCATATTCATTGTCATCTTCGTCACTTGAAGCATTGAGCACCTTTCAAACGTTGCTTTTTTCTCTATTTTACAATCAATAGTTCGCGATATATTGAAGACATGGCTTATTGTTTAAATGAAGTATTCGTTTGCTGAGTTAGATTTGTGATCACACAATAACTGTATGACTTCTAATCTGATGGACACAGGGTGATGATCATTAGTTATTGGACTCTTTGAAAGAAGCTTACTTTTATCGGAGTTGTTCTGATATTCGTCGTCTATTTTTAGAGAGTCAATGCGTTCAACGATCCCAGAGTAATGTTCCTTCAGAGCTTTTTTGAGAATGACGAACACATTGTCATTGGAGCATGAAACCAGAAGATCAATAAGAGCTTTGCACTGATCATCCGTTGTCGCTTGATTTTTCAAATAATGTTTTTGCTTGATGTTGACTATTTTATTCTGAATAAGAAAATCGAGAACCTTTTCCGGATCGACTTCTGACACGAACTCTTCGTAAATATCTACCACTCTGTTCCGTATTCTCTCGTTTTCCTCTTTATCTTCATATAACAGATTTGAACATCACAGAGTGATAAACGCCATTTTGTAATTTCACGCTATATTCACGCAGAAATCCGCGTCAAAACAGCGGGTAGCGAAGGTTTTACATTTGCTAGAGGCTTTGCAAAGTGTATATAAATAAAATCGCTTAATTCAATGTTCTGCGTAAATAATGTCAAATTCTGAGATAAGTATGAAAGTCTAGAGCAAAGTCATGGGAAAGAAAGACTGCAAGGCGAGAAAGAAAACGATAAACGACATCAGGCTATTAAAATCCTTTTGGGAAGACGAAGGACTGACTATCAGCTGAAGAAGTTCGCTAACGGAACAGGATCTAATCACAAATGAGTCCTAAGGTCGACTCAGTCTTACTCACTTGTGAACGGTGATGAAAATGATAAAATCGTTAATCTGCAAGGCAAAGCGTAGGTCTAAACGCTTGACTGACTGTCTATTCTATATTAATGACGTAAACCATTTGCGTTGCTTTGTGCAGTGATGGGCACTAGTTAACTAAAAAAAGTTAAAGCTATTAGTTTAACTGAAAAAATTTAGTTGAAGCAATAGTTAAACTACTTTTTAAAATAGTTGCAACTAAATGTTTAGGTGCATTTTCGTCAACTTTTGTTTTATTATTCTGCTTATTTCTTATTGCGCTCTGTACTGAAACATTACTATCAATTACACTAGTCTTAGTGATATTGTTGTTGAACCTCCTGAAAATTAATGACATTATTTTATGAAAGTACTGCCTTCAGGGGCGGCTCTTCGTTGGAGATGACTGGGGATGCATCCCCCACCAGCCACCAAAAATGCGTGTGTGGCTTTGATAAATTTCTGAGAAAATATTTTGGCATTTATTTCTTGGCAATACTTTAGTCTAATAACTAACTAACTACAGTTCGACTTTGCTATGATCGGCCACTTTGATTTAATCTAAATTTCATATTACCAAAATTATGTATCGTAAGGGTTCGTCCACAAATGACGCAACGCGCCTAGAGGTAGGGGATCAGGACATTTGTTACGAAGTGTGACGAGGGGGAATGGATTCCAAAAATGTGACGTAACACAACACAATTTTTAAATGACGACCTTTTTGCTTGTCAGGGTATTTGGAGAGGGAAAAATACAAGGATGACCTTTCTTTGTTTGTTTGTTTGGAGAGAGGAAATATAAGGATGAATGGCCTTTTTGCTTGCCAAGACTTTTCGGAAGACGAAAAGGGGGAGGGTCGGCCCGTTCTTACGTCATATTTTAGGGGTCTGACTTTTTGTTACGTCGCGTTACGTAGGGCGAGGGGGTCAAAAAGTGCTAAAATCGCGTTACGTCATTTATGGACGACCCCTAAGTGCCCAACGTTCCACAATTGGAACACTATTTCAAAATCAAAAGCTGTCAATATGCATGCAATTTATCTCAAACTAAGGTTAGTCTTGATGTTCTATCACTTAATACTAGAGTATATTGCATGTCAGACTTAAAATAAAAAGTCGGGCATTAATGGGTTAGTTTTTGCGCTATCGCGCGGATTCTCGTCTAATTGTTGTTTTCGAAGAGGTCGGCGATCGTCTCTGCGCTGAACGGATCGGTTTCATGTCGCTCTGCGGTGGCGTGGTTTGGTCCGCCATCTTATCAAAGCCCCCAGCCGTCGACGTACTTTTTACAGGATACCTTGGGAAACGACTTTTCCGGTCTTCGTGCGGAGTTCCATCTCTGGTCGGTTTTGTCAGATTCAGCAATGGATTATTACTGTCGCGCAGAAGAGCGCTCTCAGAAATTCGCAGTCTGAATTCAACACGAAGAGATTTTCATTCCACATCTAATCGGTCCTTCGACATCCTTTCTTCTTCGTTTCGCTGCTTCGTAAATCAACGTCTGCTTGCGGAAGACCGCCTTCTTAAGAGTTCACTGTCAGATTTCGCCACGGAAGCGAACTCTTCGTTCCATCCGAGCGGTTTTTCTAAGACCAACATCTTCAGCTCCTCGTTGATTTGTCATCGATGTAATGCGTTGGAAACTTTACTTGCACAGGCGCAAAATACGAGTGGCCAGTTTGATTTGATTTGATTTGATATGATTTAAATACACAATTCATTTAGCGAGTAAGCCGAGAAATTGCATGGACGTCACCAGACGAAAGCTCAAGCAACCTCTTCGACTGCACTATAACTGGAGTAGAATAGATGACATCAGTTAGGAAAATAAGTACCTACAGTGTATAGAGTAGAATAACAGAAGAAGGATAAGATCACAATCCAGTTGAAGCATACTTACAAATGAAAGTCCACGGGGAAAGAAATAAGGTAAGGAAAAGATATAACATCTAAGAACTGGAACACATGAGGGTAGGAGGGAATTTTATGCAGGGACGTAAGTCTGGTTAGAAAAACGGCCGAGTCCTCATTCCTTAAAGAAAACACATTGGCTTATCAGACTTTTCAGGACGCTCAAGAACCACAAAACTACTAGTGATTGCCTTTTTTGCCTGTCGAAAACATTAATTCATCATCATCATCATAATTGCTGTCTGCCAACTCATTAGTGGCAATAACTAGTCAGAAAAAATTTCCATGATTTTTGTCACATGTTAGTTTTTCCCCTTCTGCGATAGTCAGTTGTCTTTCTTTGAAATCTTCTTCTGTGTTGTCTATCCATTTTTTAACATTAATTACGTAGCCAAATCTGACTATTGCGGGTACGCTATTCTGGGATTCTGACAAAAAATTGTATTTATACCATAACAATAAACGCCCGTTTCAACACCCATAGGAACACGCAAAAATACCCTTGTCAGGATAAAGGTCATGTGTGCGCCCCTGATTTTAAGAACGTCTACCTGAGAGGTTAGGGACACATAGCACGCAGAAGAAAAGGAGTGCATGTCAAATGTTAAAGATGGAATGAATTCAACGGTAGAGAGTGTATTAATCTTCCAGGAAGAAAAAAAATCATGATTGAGATCGCATTAGTCTTCCATAAAGAACAAATCATGATTGGATAACAACGGAAACTAATTGCATAATAAACCGATTGCACGAAAAGAAAAAACCCCAAAAACAAATGCTAAGCACATAATTAGACGAGAACAATGGCGTAGCCAAGAGGGTTGAAGGTTAAACTCCCCTTGGTTGGCCGACCAAAAATTTATTTTATCGCGTATTACACAGGTTTACAAAAAAAATGTTTTTGAATATTGTCTAAGTTTTTAAAACTGATTTATGACAATTAGGTACTGCTAAAACTGAAAATGACACTGTTTTCTTTGAATCAGGTCAGGTATTTTTGGCTAAAGTGTTTTTAAAAAATCTAGTCTTATAACTAAATCGACTGAATTTTGTAACATTAGAGGGCAACCGACAAATTGTTTTGTCAGTTCTCTCAGAAGTTAGACTTCTTTTTGGGTATATTTAGAGTGCTGATTCTAAATATGGCATCAGATTTTTTTCTATCTGCTCCAGTTTGTGAGATTCGGCCATATATTCTAGACCAGACATGCATGATAATTGCCTATATCACACGGCAACAACAAAAAATTGTGTTGTCCTGTTGCCTTAGAAGTAAGACCTGTTTCTTAGTATATTTATGGGTCCTGATTCCAAATATGGCATCAAGTTGTTTCTATCAGCTCTAGTTTTTGAGATACGGTCATATAACCGTAGACTGCAAGTGCGTGATAGTTGCCTATATCACATGGCAACAAAAAAAAGTGTTGCCCTGTTGCCTTAGAAGTAAGACCTGTTTCTTAGTATATTTATGGGTCCTGATTCCAAATATGGCATCAGATTTCCTCTATTAGCTCTAGTTTTTTATATATGGCCATATGTCCTATATTGGAAGTGCATGATGATTACATATATTTGCTCTATGTAGCTTTTGATTGCTCTCACCTAAAGGTCTTTGTTATTAACATTACAGGTTTTATATTTCCAGAAGAAATCAATTGAAATATGTGCAGTATCATAAATTATATTATTTAATTAAATAAGATTGATTCATGACAACTGTTTTAAGGTAATTGTTGACGCAGGAGCAGCAACATACCTCCAGGACACATTTAGAAACACAATTGCATGTTAAATGCTCGAAGTGTCATTTTTTCTGATTTCTAGTGTGACAAAATGAATGACAACTAATTCATTCATTAATATAGTTGTATCTAAATATGTAATAGTTGTTGCTTTGAAGATTTTTGCTGTTCAATTATAGAATTTGAATAGATTAAGGATTCTGCAGTTAACGCACTTTAGTAGAACCAAAATGCAGGGACGACTAAGCCGTATCTCAAAAACTAGAGCTGATGGGGCAAAACGGCTAACATTTTTGGAATCAGGGCGCCAAAATTAATCAATAACAGGTCTCACTTTGCAGGCAACAAACTGTGTTTTGACCATTTCATTATAATGCAATCTGCATGGCGTTAATAGAAAACACATGTATACATGAAAAGTCATAAAGTAGCGATATATCAAAAAGTTGACCTGATTGAGCAAAACCAATGTCATATTTGGATTTAGGACATTGAAATTGTCCTTAATCTGTTAAGAAAACTTAGACAATAAATTTGATGTAAACCAGTGTTATCATTCTACAGACATGAAGTATCATTGTATTGAATTCTCTGTACATTTCTTATATTCCGTAAAAATATCTAACACATGGAATACTATTACATATTTTATTAACACTTTTCGACTTTTCGAACAGACTGACAAGAAAAAAAGGTCATCACCAGTTTTCCACACTTGATCTGCACAGGGGTCCGAAATTTTTTAACCCCTCCCTTGAGAAAATCTGGGCTACACCACTGGACGAGAACACTAAGACATATGAGGAAAGCAGAAAGTAATTGGGACATCAGCTAAATATTCTAGAACTTACAGCACTTAAGTGTTAACAAAAAGTGGACATTTTGGCATGAACATTGGTATTAAAAGGACGCAAATTATGCCGGAACATATTCAGAGTAAATAGGCTGAAATGATTGGGATATATTCTTAGAATGGAAGAACAAATGATTCCAATGATAAACAGACTCACGCCAACTGGCCGATGGGTGTTCGCCTACTCGTGATGAGACTAGAAACGATCAGTAAGGGTCCATTAGCCTATGTTCTGCTGCACTGTGTAAAAGTGTGTGTTTAGTTAACTAGTTTATAAGTTCAAGTCGGTTTGGTTGTGTTTGTTTGCTTCTTGTTTGCGCACTGTTTATTCTGTGTTTATCACGAACAAAGTTTCTCATTATATTTCTAGAAAATTGAGTACCTGGGTGGAAGTGGACTTAGCTGGTCGACTATGAACCACCACAAGAGACCAGACACAGGGCAGCAGCTGAGCGTAATTCCTACGACTGAAGAGGAACCCCAATGTTCCCCAAAGGCGTTGGATGTATCCAGTGGCATAGCCAAGGAAGGTTTGGGGGTTAAGCCCCCTTGGCCCTTTGGGCGCTGACGAAAATTTGCTTAATGTGTTTCCATGCATTTTTCATTTTCTGACTCGGTTTTGAGAGTCAATCACTCCCCACTCCCTTTGGCGCTGCTGACCAAAATTTTGTTCAGCTTTTAAGCGCCGAAGCGCCGCGCCATATAGCTGACGACCTTCTTTTGCTTGTCAGCATCAGAAAGAAGAAAAAATAGAAGGAAAGATAGGATGACTTTTTTCGAAAGTTGGTTACGGTCAAAAGTAAAAACCATACGCCGTTCCCGGAAATCTTGGCTACGCCACTGGATGTATCAGTGCAGGGCAAAAAGAATACGCAGACAAACGAGGAATGCAGAAAACAGCGTAGAATGACAGTATAGAAAACACCTCAAACAAGGAGGATAAAGACTAGAAAGAAAGTCAATAGGACGAGAAACAATAATTAATTAATCGAAGGAAACTGCATTAAACAGAAATCATATGAAACTCCATAGAAATTAAATCGATTTACATTGACTTATTGTCTTCCAGAAATAATTTATCAATTACAAAAGTTGTTATATTTCTCGCTGTCAAATTCACCCACATTTTAGGACAATGTTTCAAATGACTTGTAGGCGAACTCACAGGATCAATATTATTGATCACGATCAAAACGCTCCCAGAGTGGGTCGGGAGCTGGCAACTGGCAGCAAAGCTCAGAAATATCATTTGAAGTGCATCAATCAAGTGCGTAAGCTTTTCGGAATAAACCGAAACAATTACCATTGTCATCCCTTATCCTACACAAGAAGAAATATTATCTCTGTTCCAAATATTCTATTCCAGTTGGCATAATGAGATTCGGCAAAAAAATAGCACGGGCAGAAATCCAATATAGCAATTCATTAAGCACTTCAACCACATCTGACGATCCATTTGATGGAATTTAGATTCCAATTCTTTCAAACTCAAACCTAGTTTAAATGCCTTCTCAGACGTTGGCGTTAGCGCTTCAATGCAATCAGTGGCGTAGCGAGGGGGCAGAGGGGGCGAAGCGCCCCAGGCGGCACTTGCTCTAGGGGCGGCACTTTCGAGATTTATTAGATTTTTTGCTTGTCAGAGACTTTTTTGGAGAGTTGATAACGTTTTTTGCTTGTCAGTTTTTTCTGAGAAATGAGGGCGGCACTTTTTTTCTCGCCCCGGGCGGCACTTTGCCTCGCTACGCCACTGAATGCAATATAATAAACAATTATTCTGAATGTATTTAGGCCTAAATCTGGAGACTGGAAGTACGGACTGATCTCTGGATTACAACCTCGAATCACCACGGACAAGATCACGACTACGATTATTTACCGAAGCGACCATCGACTGGTGCTGATCTATTACTACAATGGCGCTAAAGAAGTTTACTACTACTAAATGACTGAGTTTAATTCCTGTCGGAATTCCACTTGGATTTTGCGCAAAAATCTGAATTCTGGTCGTGAAATAAATAAATTGTCTATGTATATATCAAAAAATATCAAACCGAAGGATATTGTTGTTCAGGTCGATCACAAACCAAATTGCAACCGAATAACTATTTTTTTCGTTCACATTGGCTATGGCTTCATCTGGCCACTAGCCATCAACATGAATGCAAGGAACAATATCTATTGAAATAATATTGACTGAACTGACATTCAGAGGTCTAAACATCTTAATGTTTGAAGCTTTCTGTATTGTAGCCCAACTATTCGTCAAAATGCTTGAGAAGAGGAATCCCGATGTTTCCCAAACAGCGTTGAATATATCAGCGCAGGACATCCCAGAGGACACCCCCTCGAACCAAGGAAACAAAGTATTTAGGGCCATTGCCACAGATACCATGGACCGACTGGCAAAAGCATGCACACGAAGAATGCAGAGCATACCACAAAGCCAGAAGTCCCAAGTCTAGAAGGAGAGACAAAAGAATGAGAAACCACATTCGAGGGACTGGAAATGAACAGAGAACAATGGCAGATACATCGTTTAGGAATCAGTTATCAATTTGGTAATTGTATATTTTGTTAATATAATTCGTTAGTTCTATTGCCCGTTTATGGTTTCAAATACAACTGGGTGAGAGCTCAGAAATCTATGTACATGCTGATGACTATGTCTTTTATTCTCTGGTTTTCTGGTATTGCTTCAAATTGAAAGTAGCAAATCAAATATTAAACAATACAAGATTTATTTATTTTATGGACTACGATTAAGTTATATCATTATCACCATCTGTGATGATGATGTACGATGCATGATGATGATGTGTGATGGTTATTATGATGATGATGATGGTGATTATTATTATTATTATTATTATCACTATTATTATTATTATTATTATTATTATTATTATTATTATTATCATCATCATCATCATCATCATCATCATCATCATTATGAAGATGATGATGAAGATGAAGATGGTGATAACGTTGTCGATGATGACGACGGCGCCGACGATTGCGATTTTGATTCTGATTTCAAAGTTGAGTCCAAAATTGTTATTAATGTACATTCTCTGACACTGCAACTTGGACCCATTGTTCTTGATTATATTATACTAGGTGTTTACCCGTCAAAAACGACGGGGAAGATTGGCTGTTTTACCACCCGATTTTGCGCAAATGCAATAGCATTTTGCGCAATTAATTTCCCTAACTCGCCGCCTTTTTTTCAACCGAGTTAACGCCCATTCGCATGAATTTTCTGAAACTTGATAGTCAAGGTAAGTGTAATGATTTGGCAGTGTCGAACGACATGCAGTGCTTGATTCTCTTGTTTGCTGTGCTGCTTTTGCACGCCGAGCAACTCATTCTCACTTGATTGTCGCAAACCTCGTGAACGCTGGACTTTTTTTGTTTTGCACGGAGGGTTAGAAAGAGGAATAAGAAAGCTAAACAATGGTGCAAACCTAATCTTCTTAGCTCTTATATAGCCTGAGATATAGCTAATTCAAAAAATTTGGAAACTTTCTCAGAATTCAAAACTTTCGCGAAATTCACCGATAATACTTATGTTCAAACATTGGGGTCATCGGGCTAGAATTAAATTTAAAAATATAGGTATTGAGGCTAGGAAGGAATAAATATATATAAAAACGGGAGTATGGCAGAAATCCAAGATAGCATTTCATTAATACGGACAATACGGCTTTATTTAGTTTTTTCTTCTGTATAGAAATCACCAAACGCGGTTTCAGTATTTTTTTTACTTTTTCCGCTATTACAATTATATGTGCGTTGATTAATGAAAAAACAATGTGATTAAAATGCCTGAAAAAATTATTAATAAAACTATAACTGCATAATAGACATTTTTATAAATGCTCTTCAATACTCAATTGCACTTGGCAGTTTTAGATCGGTGGTGGCGCACAGAAATTCACACGGAGGCTTTTTTTGCACAAAAATTTTGAACTTTACACAAACACCAGCAAGCCTTAAAAGGAACGTTGGTCAGTTGGCCTAACTTTTAATGTCTTTTAATTTTTTTCACTTTAATTACGTATATATATATATATATATATATATATATATATATATATATATATATATATATATATATATATATATATTTTTAGTAATCGGACTGATGATTACTGTCTGATTTACTTTGGAAATAAATTCAATTCAATTCAAAAACTGATGACACATTACGCTTACCTGTAATGGTTATGTCATCAGTTTCATTGTCTGCATCTGGGGCATCAATGCGTTCCACAATCTTGGGATAACATTCTTTAAGAGCTGCTCTTAGAATTATAAACGCATTCTCTTTGTGGCAACAGAATAGATGATCGATAAGAGCTCGACAGCGTTCTTTTCCTGTGTCTTTATTCATCAACTCCCGTTTTTCCTCCAGGTTGACTATTCTAGTACGAATTAGAAGATCGAATATATTCTTCGGATCGACCTCTGACGTGAAATCCATGTACATGCTGATGACTTTGTCTTTTATTCTCTCGTTTTTTGGTATTGCTTCACATTGAAATTAACACATTAAATATTAACCGAAACAAGGTTTATTTTATGAGAAAATAGAACATTAATGTTGTATTTTATAACTGTTATAGGCCTACTTAAGAAGATTAGGCCTATGGTGTTGACGATGATGATGACGACGACCTCGACGGTTTTGACTCTGTATCAAAGATTAGTCCAACATGATTATTTAATTTATGAATATTCTCTTAATCTGTCGATTTGACTAATTGTTGCTGAATAAATTCTTTCATCAACTTTTTATGTAGCCTAAATAGCTGGAGTAGGCCTATATCCATTATATTTGAAATATTGACGACCAAAACAATAAATTAATAGGTACGGGTATACCGTGTATTTCATATTTAAATATAGATTGTCAAACTCACTAATGACGCCTTTCACTTTTATTTAGCTCCAAACAAAGTTTATATAGGCCTATTACAGACGTGGAGAAATGAGGCACATGCTTTGCTTAAATATAGCAAGTCTCATATATAAACCAAGCTCACTCGTAAGGAGCTTGTCATCATTTGCATCAATTTGTTCAGCGATCCATGGATAATATATATCGAGAGCCTTCTTCAGAACAATGAACGATGTTGTGTTGGAGGAGGAGAAGAAGCAGGAGGAGGAAAGATGATCAAGAAGAGCCCGACAATTGTCCTCAGTCGTTGTCTTGTTCAGCACAATATCTCTTCCCTCTTCTTCGCTTATTGCATGGCCAATAATTAGAGGTTCCAAAACATCTTGCGGATCGACGTTAGAAACAAAATCATCTTGCATAGCTTTGATTTTTTTCCGAATTCTCTCGTTTTCTCTTATCTCATTTCGTCTTCTCTCATATTCTCTTGTTTCGTCTTCTCTTCTCTCGTATTCTCTTCTTTTCTTTTCACGCTTCCCTGTTGTGAGTTTCAAAAGAATTATTTTAAAAATACCTAATAAAGGTAGTCTACTTGGTTCTAGTTTTGGCTGATCTCTTGGATAGGTGATAATAATATAATTAAATCACAGATTGTTTCTATCAAGAAAACGAAAACAATCAAAAAATCACGACTTAGGCTCAAATCCCATTCATTCAAATTTACTCTAGCAACTTTCCAGCAATTTTTGAGTTTTGAGTTTGAAATTGTATTAAAAATTATTATTCTTTTCAATTGAATTGATCTTATTACCACGATAAACGTCACGATTAAATCCATTCCGTTTAAGATGGATCTGTTGTCAACAGGCAAAAACAGCTCTTTATCTGAAGAGGTTTCCTATTAGTCCTAGTTTAAGACTTATCAAAATAATCATCAATCTTTCTTATTTTCTACCAACAATTGCACTACACAGAGCCCGTAGAGCCTATGTGCCTATTGCCATTCATAATATTACTACATTATATTGACGATGCAATAAGTCAAAGGGACGAACTGCCAACGGAAACTTGTGCGAGCGTCATTATCCAGCACTATGCTTGTAGATGATACCTTATACTATCAGAAGAAACTTACGTTTTCTAAGCGTTCGAATCAACAGGAACATTCCAATGGATATAACAGAGGAAAGTCCCAAAACGATCGAAAGTGTTATGGCCACTGTTGTATATCCTTTGAAATTAAAATCAGTGTCATTTTAAATGATTCAGAAATAACTGCAAAAGTGCATAATATCAGGGTTCTATATACTGTACATGTCCAAATTAAAACTGTAGAAAATAAGTTTTATATTGAGTCGAGGTGTGTCAACTTTACTTGGAGCAATAAATCTATGGTCCAATGTTAGAGTGACACACTATTTTCATTGCTATCTGTTTTAAGTTTTAATCTTTAAAACGAACAGCGCATATGATTGGACACTTCCTATACTAAGTCTCAAGGTGTCTTTATTGCCAAGTAAGACAATAATTACAAAATTAAACATTTCAAAATCTTTTCCATCGGGGATTTTTACATGTCAGCATTAATTTCAAATGTCCATATTTCGACCATATTTAAAATAATCATAAGTAAGATAAAATATTTATTGACAGAAGTACAAACTGGTTAAACGAATTAAGGATATGAAAAAGTATGTACTCATAGACCAGGAAAATAGTTACTGGTTAGTTATTTAACAAGGGTACGCTGGTGGTGCGCTGTATTGCACTGTAGAAAAAGGTGGATAATAAAACATCGTAAATATAAATATTATATATATATATATATCAATTATTGACCTATTTACTATTATCGCAAATAACTGTAGCACAAAGTTACGGGCTAGGACTACAACGATTTGCGCAGCAACGTAACCTTTGAAACTTTTATGACTTACTTTACGAGGTCACGTCAATCACTGACGTCACTACGTCATTGCCAAATATTAAAGCTGATTTAAAATCAATACCGCATGATGATAAACCTCTGTAATCAGCAGGTCCATGGTATACACAGTAACACCGTTAGGGTGGTCCTCAAATGTACACAAAATTTTAAAAGTAGATTTTATTGAAGTGCTTTTTGTTTAAACTGTTCATTTTCTAATAAAAACCATTGGTACCAAGTTTATTAACCACTGTCACACTTACATTGAAAATTACAAACAGGGTCATTCCATGAAAACGCAGCTAGTATTTAGACAATTGTTCACCACACCATCTCAGATCTGCAAGAAGTTTATAGGGCTTGAAGTACAGTTCAAGTTGAGTAAATCTTGAAATGTTCAGCTAGTTTTGTCAAAAACTCTCAGAGATATGATATTTTGAAGATACGAGGCTAATCGCGAGTCAACGCTACGTGTTAAGTTTTACGATTTTTGAAGTTTAATATCTTGAGAACCATAGCAGATAGGCTGAAATTTGCAGTATGTATACACTTTTTCCACTACACATCATGCTCTAAAAATGTCCAAACATCCCATAGCAGCCAGTTTTCACCGATATTTGGCCCGGTAATACCATGAATCAGCAAAACGTTAGACTATGTATGTTGTGTTTTTATGTAACTACGTATATGTATACTATTCATCAATTGCAGACAGGATTTCTGTCAATGATGAGACCTTGTACCCACTATGTTCATACCAATATATAGATGCGACACTAATAACAAATGTCCTTTAAAAGTAGTCCAATTATTTAGTACCAAAAAGGCATTAAACCAAAAACTGTTGAACTTTATACCACTGTAATCAAGACTATTGCAAAGTAATCATAATAATCAATGAGTTCTATGATGTATCACTGGCATACGGATCGGTGTCATCGACTAGATGCTGGCTCTTCTGTGCATTAGGGAACTGCTTGTGATGCCCTCAACAGCTTGTAGCAAGTATTGGCGATGTCGTTGTTGAGGCAGTTTCTATCTAGTGAAGACCGAGTCCTTGTTGTGGTTCTGAGCAAAAAAGGCTATTCCAGTCGAAACATTGCAGCAAAGGTCGGCTGTAATCAAAGCATGGTTGTGCGCATTTTACTGAAGCACAAGGATACCAAAAGTACGACAGATCGACCCCGTTGCGGTCGGCCCAGGAAGTCAGCCACCAGAGGCAATAGAGATAGATCAGAACATCTCCTGCTAACGTTTCCTGAACTTCTTCTGAGAGAAAACTATATAATTCATTAGTAAGGCCTTGTCTAGAATACTGTGTTGTGTCAGTCATGAGAGAAAGTTTTCTTCAGTGATGAAAGCACATTTTGCAGTCTATGGAACCATGGCAAGATTTTTATAAGAAGGTTTCCACATGAATAATAGAAGCCGGAGTGCCTAAACATGTCAGTGAAGCATCCAACGAAAGTTATGGTGTGGGGATTCATGGCAGCCAGTGGGCTTGGAAGACTAGATATTGTTGACTGGTTGGTAAATGCAGAGAAATACATTGGCATTCTAGAGAAATTCTAGAGAAATGTATGCTGCCATCAGCTAAACAGCTGTTACCTAGCAAGTATTTGTTTCAGGACTACAATGCACCCTGTCTCAGAGCGAAAATTGTTGCGTGTTGGAAGAAGAATCATGGAGTTCAGTCCATTGATTTGCCGGCTCAGTCACCTGATCTTAACACTATTCAGAACTTGTAGTATAAAGTGTCAGCCGAGATTACCAAGAATCAGCAGCAGAAAAGGCGCGAGCTGATTGAGTCTCTAATTGCAGCCTGGAATCACATCATAACACATGAGCACCTTGTCAAACTGGTCCATTCCATACCACACAGATGTTATTTAGTCAGAAAGAACAAGGGATGGCCCATAAAGTACTAATGGCCACAATAAATAAAACGGCCATTTCAAGGCTACCTTATAAAATTCAAAAGCGCATATTGAGCTAAAGTAGTTAGAACGCGCACCATATCATGCGAACTCCCGCGAGTGACCATTTTAGTAAAGATTCGAGAAATCACACAGTGGCCATATTTCCTCATAAAAGTCTGGGAAAAGTGACATCACATACAGAAACGGAGGCAGAATGAAAATTGATACAAAAATATATAATAACAACCAATTCTACAAGAAAATCTGATAATAATATCAAAAAAATTATTAAAATACTTCGGTTTTGCAGCCGATGCAAGACTTTTTCACACACTGTAAATATAGGGGTCGTGTGACAGTACTAAATATGTTTAGATTCGATTGGAATTTTCCCCAATTTGTTTTTATCCCAAATGGAACAGGAAAATGCAAAAGCACTTTGAAAAAGTTTAACTTTGCTTTTGAGGACCACCCTAAACACCGTCACTTTTGATAAAGCGGTATTTTCTTAGTATTAGAGATTGAACATGTCCAATAGTCATTCAGAGCTTACGAGTGCTACACCTGTATTTAGATACTAAAATCGAACGTACATAATTTTCTTAGTACTTATATATCGCGCATCACAACGATACGTTGATTGTATATTGTTCTTACCAGATATTGTCTCGTCTTTAGTGATTTCGACACTGGCATTTACGACAGAAGCTAAGGTAATGCAGGAGTAGTTTCTGATGCTATAATTCACTTCACATTGATAAATTCCTGGTTTCTGGATAAGAAGATTTTGCTTTGAACTCAACAATGACACTTTGTTACTTTGATGAAGTGTCCAATTGTATTTAACGTCTAGATTACTTTTTGCCGAACAATTTATATTGTCATTTACGTATTTCTTAGCAGAGTCATTTGCCGCAGAAAGATCTATAGGAAACAGAAAATGTAAAATGAACTTCGAATTCATTATGCTACTGGAAAATGTGTCTTTTCCCAGGGCTTGTCTTAAGAAAAATTTATCACTGCACAAGGTGTTTGGGGTGGACAAGGTCTCTCCAAAAACCTTGACAAGCAAAAAAGTCATACGCACATTATTACACGGGATCATGCATTTTATCACTGCACATTTTCCGTTTTATCACTGCACATTTATGTATCACTGCACGTTAAAACAGGCCCTGCCTTTTCCTACATGCAAACATAATATATACAGGGTGAGTCAGAAAAATCGGCACCACCCTGTTTTATTGTAAATAGTTTCAAAAACTCTTTCTTTAATGCACGAAACTTAATGAACATCTGCAGTGATATATCCTGCATGTGGCAATTTAAGTTTTTCTTTCAAATTCCAAAGTTAAGCGGCGTCACCTAGCGAAAACCAGGCTATTTACAGGACAAATTCAGCAAAAAGTTCTACTACGTTTCGTTTCTAAAATTAGTAACTGGCACAAACGTTAAAAATATCTGTCATGCAATTTCGCATAGACTTTTTGCGTCTGTGGCTTGTCTTGCTGGCTGCATATTGATTCCTGGAAAACGAGGTATTGATTATCATCCGGACAGAACGTGAACAATCAACATCTGCCCCCCCCCCCCCCCCATCTGCGTCGCACAGCCGCTGTATACAAGTTTCTGCAGAAGGTGGCAGAAAATGAAGACTGGCCACTTCATGAGGACTTAACCAATCCGCCTCAACAGCGACTCAAATCACGTCACCCCCTGCGGTTGAACAAAGAACCCACAGACGTCGATGGTCAGTGGAGACTTGACTAGAAGTCGACACAGGCAATCAACTACCATCTGGTAGAATATCCCGCTATCCGACAACCAGGATTCGACACCCTGCCACGTCATCTTTGGTACCTGTTGAACCGCTTCCGGACAGCGCAGGGTCACTGAAAATATTGTCGCCGGAAGTGGGGACTGGACGACTCAGATCTGTGTATCTGCGGTGAAATGCAAACAATGAATCACATAATATAGTTGACTCTTGTCCTATAACAAGACTCGAGGGATGGCGGTCTTCAGACGTTACACTCAGCTAATGATGTCGCAGTCAAATGGCTGATTTCTTTCACCATTTGAAGAATACGATAATAATAATAATAATAATAATAATAATAATAATAATAATAATAATAATAATAATAATCGCCATGTTGCCTCTTCACCGGTTCTATCGATTTTTCACCATTAGGCGCTCAAGGCTCGTTCTGCGTCACATCTTGTTCGGAAATAACATGTCATAGACTAAGTTGTTGTGAAAACAAAAAATTCTCTAGAGTTAAACCATTTACAGTGCATCAGGAAACGATCATATTTCGATTTGTTGCATAGCTTATTATTAATTTTATAAAATTTCATCGTCATCATCATCAGCCTCATCATTCAATTCACTTTCTGCATACATGGTAGCAATGCAGTTTGATAAGGAGCATTCCCACTTTGCTTGATCTTGTGTTCAACGGAGTAGCCAACTTTACATGGCAACGGCTGAATGAGGGCGGCTGCCAGCCTTTCCCTCGCCGCCTTTCCTTTCACCGAGTTAAAACCCGATGCACTCATTCACAGCTGAGTCGACTGGGGGCGCTTGGGACAGAAACAACTGAAAAATTTCTGCGGCGGCCGAGAGTTGAACAACGGGCCGCAAGATTGGCAGACCAGTGCGCTAACCACTGTTCCAAAGCGCACATCATCGGGGCACGGGGGTTGCCCGACCAAATTGTTTGTATTGCGTATTGTTATTCTGTGGGTGGAGGGGTGCCAACATTGCGTTTAAGGTTGTTTAAGGTATCAAAAGAGAAGCAAATAACAATATAAATATAGTTGCATGCGCTGATATACAGTAGCTATACCAATAAGCAAAATAATAGGTGATGACTTTTTGCTTGTCAGGATTTTTCGAAGCTGGAAATGGCTTTAACTCTCTGAGGAAATCCATGCTACGCCACTGTTTATTTTAACTTACACAGTATTTTGGTGACTTCTGTGCTGCAATTAAAGTTCGAATCAGCTGACGCTGTTGTTTGGCAAATGAAAATGGATCCATCGTATATTGGACCAGATTCCATAATTAAACTGCAGTTTCGTCTGTTGGGTTTATCCTCGCAGATTGAGCTGTTTAGGGTTCGATTGTCATTCGACAATCTCCATATGAGGTGTGGAGGAAAGCTGCCATTGAACGAGACAGCACAGTTGAAGACCATATTCTCCTGCTGAAGGTTGCAAGTATTCGGACCGATAAAGCCGTCAGGATGCATGTTAGAAAAGCAGACAGGATCTGAATCTGTCAATTTAACAAGCATCAGAATATTTGGAAATTTTAAAGATAATTCGAAGTTATCTCACAAAACTTACATGTAAGTGTTTTAAAAATTATTATATTTCTTGGAAGTGCTATTATTTTGGTCTGAGAGACATATAGTCCTACTTGTAATTTTTATTCCACGACTTATTTAATATATGCCACACAACTAATCCAAGCTATTGTAATTTGCGAATCATAAATTCAAAATTCTGAACATGGAAAACACATTTGTTTATAATTAATTGATTAACAGGCAATAGCCAATGACAAGAGATTTTCATACAGAGCACAGTCAGATGCGTTGAACTGATTCGTCGTCCGGTGTCTTCTTCTGAACAATAATACCATCCAGCGTCTTCGCCTCTTACTCTCGGAATTATAAGCATGTGTGATCCGGCGTTATCATCTTCCGTACGTAATCTCTCTTTATGAGGAGACCAGAGTCTTCCTCCGGCAAAGACAATATTGAATATCGAATTAAAATGCCATTGGATGTCAATTGAAGCATCCGTGTGACAATGCATGGAGACCATGTCGTTGATCAAGACTTCAATTTTGTGAACCACGGCTTCATTATTACCGGATGTTATCCCTAAAATACAGTAAGACATACAGTACAGTTATTGCATGTACTGTTACGCGAATTCAATTATCAAATACATTACTGTATACGTCACATCAAACTATATTATACAATTAGACATTTAATCGTCGAACCGCAATCGAGTACTGTAGATCATAATTCAAACGTTGATTCAAAATGCAATTGAGTTCATTCGAATAGCAATAATTGCAACGGAAAATCACAATTCTTTTCGGCGAAGAAAATTTAATTTTCTGACCGAAGACTTCATAGAACATCTACAGGTATGTCAGACTGAAGAAAGCTGCTTTCATGATTCTATGGAGGAAACCATCGCAATCTTTGTGCTTAAGAAGCCTATCCTTGATGTAAATAATTCCATTGACGTCCATCTCATCATCGTCATAAACTGCGAAATTTTTAATGAATTTTAATAACCGTCGCTACCTAAATCATCTGGATCCAGACAACTCACTCTACTGAAACTACGCTATTCACGATTCTGTCTGATGAATAATGCCACCGACTCCTCCAGTGGCGTATTTACCATTGGGCCATTTGGGCCATGACCCCCTCTTGGTTTTGGCCTAGCCTGTCCTGACCCATCCATTCTGGCTAATCAAGTGCTGTAGTTGTCCCACGTACGTACAGAAAGTTAATTCAAGTATATGCCTCTGATCTTCTAATTAAACCATAATGTTAATTTTATAATCTTGTCACTCCAGCGTTGGGACTTATAAGAATTATTCAATGAGTCAAATTCAACGCGAATTCAAGGGGTTAAACAACAGTTACAACACGTAGGAGTCAAGTCATGCATTACTCATAGAAAACAGAACACTGTTAGATTTACTTATTTATTAAGCAGTGTGACGTCACATCTATGATCTTGCGTAACCTACTTTTGGAGTAATCATTACTCCAAGAACTTACTAGCTTAGTGGTCATGATATTTTTAAAATGTCGTCTGGTACACCTTCAAAGCGATTTCGCCAAACAACATTAGATTTTGAGTCTAAAACGCTTACATTTTCAGCCTAATATGTATACAGGCCTTAGTCACAGCCCACAGAATTCCATTTTTTCTCCAATAAAGGTGGCTTGCACACGTTGTTGAAAAGAACATAATCATGCATATTTTCAGAACAAAATAATTTGGAAAATCTTAAAAGGTCGCCATCTTATTATTATTATTATTATTATTATTATTATTATTATTATTATTACTTATTTGAAATCGAAAATGTACTTGCCATATAACATGAGGCTAATTAGCACCAGACGATTCCAATATTGACTCTGTGAGCTCAGTAGCATCATCTGGTCCATATTGTAAGCCGATAGCAGATTTATTCCTGCAAATAATAATGAAATAATAATAATAATAATAATAATAATAATAATAATAATAATAATAATAATAATAATAATAATAATAATGACAAGATTTTAAGTCGCTTATTAGGGTTTCTTTTGTGCTAATAACCGCTGTCGCTTCCACAGATAATCCAACTTTCTTTTCTCCGCCACAGCTGTTATCATTGAGTCCGTAAAAAGAAACATCATTCGCAGTATACAATGCCAAAACAACACACATATTAAACTAAAATCGAAATGCTTCATCTAATTTCCCTCTATATTTCAGCTACTTTTTAAAACATTCGCGCAGATACTGTCTTATCATCTTATTCGAGCACTAAAGATATTCTTTCCTAAACAATTCTTTATCGTATCCATGAATACGATGCTATAGTATTATTATCGAATGCTTAATGTGCTAAATGATGTCAGCCATTTGATTGCGACGTTATCAGCTGTATGATGCTATAGTTAAAACTGTTCATATAGCACTGAAAATATCTTGAAGATCCTTTCTTACTTTCTTTTTTTCAGTTTTACTAGTGAAGCAATGGAAATTTCTATTCAAGTAAGCTAGTGCGTTAATATTTCTGTTAAAGGTAAAACTACTCCAATACTCGAACGAACGTAAGGTCCTACGCTGATCTCCACTTACTAGGCAATCAGCGACGCAGGAGGCTTACGCCATTAATCTACACCGTGTCTCAAGAAATCCAAACAAAATTGTTTCTGTCAGAACTTCGTCAAAATAACACCAAAATCCACTCTCTCGTTCAATACATTTTCCTTATTTTGAATCAAATGCTACTGCTTTATGGCGACTGGTTCCAAAGTTTGTCTAACGCTCACCTTCTCAACTAACTGGTCATCTGAGTTAAATCCAAATTACTGAATCCTCTTTTTCATGTCTTTTCTGTGGTTCATTTTAGGGGATTGTTTGAATTAAGTTCTCATTTGCCTAATTAAAGTCACCCATTAACTTTCAAGTGACTTTGGCTGGGTATTATATTAGCCAGGAGACTTTTGTTGCACCTTCTTTGCTGATCCAGAGGCATTTTGTTTTAGGAATTTATTCACAATACTTGTCGGAATGTGGAAAAGCTGGAATATGAAATGCGAAGTGATGAGGCAGAATATATTTCAGATTTTTCGCTTACCATACATCTGGCCATATTGTAGCGTTTAATTATGATATTAGTACATATGCTACATGTACATAACCACTAGAGACCACTGATTCTATAATTCTTCTCTTATATGTGTACTAATGACGTTGTCTTTTAATATTTTATGTATTTTTCTCTTTGCATCTTTCCCCATCATTATTGTCGTTAGCTTTCCATATTTGTGCTTTAGAGATCCCAGAAAAATTATGGAGCCTACTACTAAAATGCCTATGTGTTAATAGGTAAAACAGTGGTCCAATCTTTGGCGAGCTCGTCTACACGTGATGGAGTCCGAGGTTCGAATCTCGACTGTTGCAGAAACTATTCGACTGCTTTGGTCACAGACGCTCAACCAATCTTTCAGCTGTGAATGGGAAAATCGAATGCGTATTTGGTGGTCGGAAGATGCAATATTCAGCCGACGATACGCAGACTATTTACACGATAGAACTTCAATTATTTTGTCTCCTATGGTCCATCCATCTAGCACATACGCACTGAGGGTGAGTAGGGGGAGGATTTAGGAGATTTTGACTATGTACACTGTGCAAACGGAAGGACGGGATTGAAAACATACCTCTTTTGAGCCCTTACCTTATGTCACTTTTGCACCAGGATTTGTTCAACTACAAAGTACCAAAATTCAGTCAGATCATTTCACATTTTATTGGAAATCTGCAATCAGTTATCGCACATAAAGCGCTTGATATTTCCACGCTGAGGTAACCTAGAAAATATAGGCTAATTCGATTGGCTTAACGAAATATAATACTTTATTAGGGTATCGCTAGACCGTATTGCAAAATACAATTAACACGCTTTTATCGAATATACAATGTCATACCTGTTTTTGCCTAAGAGTAATGAAATCATATGACTTTACTTTCAAAGTCAAATACCAAATATGAAAGTAGACAAGTCGAATTCGTTATAATATCAAAGTCCTGATTCGCTGTACTTGACTGGTCTTGACTAGTCTTGACTGGAAAGTAAGTGGTTCCGTCGTAAACTGGGTGTAAGCATTAACAGACATGGTCATTAAATGCTATTTATGATTCATGCAAAGTTCTTGAAAGAATGAAGTGTTATTGCTTGCTCATAAACAGGTGAGTTGAAGAGAGAGTGCAATAATACTCGGTTGTTTTATGACGCTATACTTTGTTTTCTTAGTCATTGACTGTTGCTCATTTATAGTCAATCATTGCCTTTTATTATTTTGGTATTTACAAATCGCTGATCACTACTTGATTTTGTGAGTGGTCCTATATCGTCTATAAAATTCGCCACATATGCAAGTACTGAACTTTTTATTTAACATTTTATAAGACATCCCTACGTTAAAACCTAATGTACTTATACTCCGTCGTTGAATCGACAATGAGTGGTAGTGGCAGCGGTGGGTCAGGTTCGTTATGTGGCGGTCCAAAAGATAGTGTCTCAACATAAGCATATTTCTTTGCTAGTGGTTACTCACAAAACTTTATAAATGGTTTAAAAGAAATCTTTCTAACTACAATGCGTGATTCATAGTTTTGATGAACGAGTCCTAGTTTTAGTTTGGTTTTCTCTAGGGGTAAAGCTGCACTTGAGAATTTGAAAGGAAAAAACTGACATGACTGCATTCGCAATATAATTCTGCAGACGTAAATTAGATTTCATGCATTTAGAATCAGACGTTGTGCAAATATTTACAGTACGGTGAAACTGAGTTTCGACGGTTTTATTGGCCCACCCTGTTTTAAACGATCTTTCTTCTAATCGCCTTCCGTAGAGAAATATTGCAATTTCAAAAGAATCTTCAGAGATTAGAGGAACATGACTTTTATTTAAAACAAGTTTTAATTATAAGATAAAATTGGAACAAGGTGGTAAATCTTTTGTAACGAATGCCCATAAGTTTTAAAAAGGTGTGGCGACCTCCCCGGGTCGCGGGTCGTTGCGCGGCCGGCGGTCGGGCGGCCCCCAACGCCCGCTCGTTTTTTCGATCGCCATCAGCCGCCGACTCTGCTTGATCGGCGGCGTCAGTTTCTCTTTCCGGTTCTCCGACATCAGAGGGGGTGTCCGCGGCTGCCGGGCAGGCAGCACACTGAGGACGGCCGTTTCTCGACATAGGGTTCTCGTTTCCCTCCTCTGACTCTCTATCCGTTCCGGCCCCGGCCTCGTCCGAGAGACCCTTTAGCTCATTCCTCTTATCGCTGGCCACCGCTTGGTCTCGGCGCCTTAAGCGATTTCGATAAGTATTCCTGGTCACTGGCTTCGACTTGGTCCCACGTCTCTTCATTCTCGGTAATCTAACCGTCTTCCGCTCTCTTATAGACAGGCGGCGTTGTCTCTACTCTGTTGCGGCTTCTTAGCACGCTCGGTAACTTCTGCTCTCGCTTCTAGACGGGCAGCGGCGTCTATTTGCTTCCTCAGCGCTTTCACCAAACCCGAAGTTATCCGTGCCTGACTGGGCGGCGGTTCACTCTTTTCATTGACGGTCAATTCACCCAAACTGTCTCCCCGCGCCTTTACGACAGGCGGGCGTCTGTCTCCTCCCTTGGCTCAGAGTTGATTTCCTGGGCACTAACGTCACCTCAGGTAGGCGATTTTCAGCACAACCAAGACTCACCTTCACGGACAGTGCGCTGAGACTCCGGCGTCACAGCGACTTCAAAAGACACAAATACAACTTGCCTTTATTGGTTTATTTATATTTATTAATAAACCAAGCAACAATGACAACAGTGGCTACAGTGGCAACACTGGTAAAACGGACAAAGACGCGTTGACTAGACGCACTCCGGCAGCCAAAATAACTAGCGCACAGGAGATGCAATCGATAGTCTTTAATACGTCAATATGAAACGATAAGCTTTAGCACTTTAAACGGGCTCCAAATGCTCGCTTTCAATCGCTGTGCTTTCTTTGCTCTATCGCCTCACGATATAAGCGACCACATTGAGAAAAGCACATGTCATGTCAATGACTGAAATTTTTAGAGTTTTGAAACTTTTTGACGGGCACTTAGGCGGAATTTTCGTCAGTTGTCTGAATTTTCGCGTAGTTGCCGTCAATAGGAAAAAGTAGGGACCTGCCTAATAGCGTTTTCGTTAGCGGTGGTCAGCAGTGGCGGCTCTAGGATTTGGCAACTGGGGCGTTGGGGTGGCAACTTCTAATCATGGGGGCCAACCATTTGGTGTTTAATGTATGTGGCATTAAGTATAGTGTCCAAACTGGGGGCACTGGGGGCCAGGCACTCAATAGGGGGGCACGGGCCCCCCCTTCCCCCCGGGGGAGCCGCCACTGGTGGTCAGGGGCTTCGTCTACGGCTAAGCGACGCGGCAATAGCTCCTACTGGCTGGGCGCGCGTCTCAAGCGACTTTAGTTACAACAGCCGCCTGCGTCCTCCTTTTGACGCGTGCTACATAAATTCCTATATTTCGGAGATTTTCGATTTTTAGAACCAGCCCTTCAGGGCGCTGGCCCTCTAATGTCCCTATCTATGCGTTTTATCCGTCAGAAAGTTTAACTTCGGACCCACCCCCCTAGCGTCGTCGGCAGCGGCGAAAGGCGCTTCGCCGCCGGCGACGCGCATCGCCAACAGGCCCTGGTGGTCTGGGCGCCGGTCTTTATGCGAAATTTTAAACTGTTGGGCCACGTCCGCTCAGGTGCCGTGAAAGCAGGGAACCTCGGCAGTGGCGTCGTCGTTATCGGTGATAAGCGACCCCGTCTACGGCCCAACCCTTCGCTAATCACCCCTGGTAACCGGGCGCCGGTCTTTAGGCGAACGCATCGACACTACACAGCCGGCCGACCGCTGCCGTTCTCTCTCCTTCTTTCCATCGCTCCAACCGCCTGTTCCCTTCGTCAGCGGCCAGCCAGCCGCCGTCTCCGCGCAGCCTCTGTCAAACATGCGACGATCTTTCAGCGGCCAAACTCTCTAGTCGCCGAAGACCGAAGGCTCTCCCGGGAACCTATTGTCGTTGCCGGTTTCTATAACCTATCTCTCGGTCTTTGGGCGGCCGTGGCGATTCTAATAATTTTACCGAAGTCTTAGCGTCTTCTAGCCTAGCGCGTACTCTGTCCATTTTACATGAATTAAAACTTTATTAATTAATTAAAATTAGTACAAAAATACATTATTATACGCTAATTAATTAGAACAAATTAATAGCTAACAAGTTTATGCAGTTAATCAATCTTTAATAATAATAATAATAATAATAATAATAATAATAATAATAATAATAATAATAATAATAATAATAATAATAATAATAATAATAATAATAATAATAATAATAATAATAATAATAATAATAATAATAATAATAATGCTATCTGTGGCACATGGTCGCCACACTATTTCTAAATGTAATGTATTATGCACAGCATTTCAATAAACAACTTATATTTATTCCCACATAGCTGAGACAATCAATCAATCAATCAACTTCTATAGCGCCGCTATCATAATGCCCAGGGCATCAGCCGATGGCGCACCAAATCCAAATAGCATTAGAGCCAGGTCAATCCAGAAGATCAGTCCGAAACGTCGGGAGAGCAATCTAAGGGGGATATGCCAAGTCAAAGAGATGTGTTTTAAGGACAGACGTACGTCACAAAAATAATACTAAGTACAAATATTACAGTAAAATGCACGTTCAACTATCATAGACATTCAAAACTAACATATCCACGACTTCAGATTTATCAAATTTATCGTCAGCTGTACTTCTATTTAACGAAACTAGAGCCACAACTGTTAAGCGTGCATTTTCTAGTGTAGATCTAATATTCTCATCTGTCAGATCATCTATAGCGAACTAATAATTTCCTTCTAAACTAGACATAGAACGCATCTCGTTGGCTTTTGCTGCACGGATTGTCCTTATAGTTTGAAAGAACTTAGGGCTATTTCTAAATATAGACCTAAATAACTCTTTATCAGCAATGTACAGTGTTATGCACAGTAGGCCTACTTCCGAAAACTCCCGTGACAATAAGCAACTCTATTCGCACATGGCTGAGACAGACGCCACAGAAATAATATTAAGTAAAACATTAAAATAAAATACACCTGCAACTAACATAAACATTCAATATAACATATCCATGACTTCAGATTTATCAAATTTATTGTCAAGTTGTATTTATACATACAACTGTACTTCTATTTATGCGATTTGTGCTGTTTAAATTAGAGGTTTCAGTTTGAGTTTATTTCAAAAGCATACAGTAATCATCAATCCGATTATAAACCTATAATATATATATATATATATATATATATATATATATATATATATATATATATATATATATTTATGCCCTCGGTACTTCATTCCCGAAGGTCTTATGAAAAAAGTGTCCGAAACATTAATAAATTGTGTGGCTAACTCTCGTCCGGTTCGAGGTCTGGAAAAGTTCCTCGAAAAGCAATGGCGTTAAATCGCTGCAGAGTGACAGACATATATATATATATATATATATATATATATATATATAATACTTAATTAAAGTAGAAAAATAAGAAGGACAATAACATGTTCAAAGTAAATAAAGACAACTGACATTACCATGAGTATAAGGAAACAAACAAGATTAACCTAAGGGATCCTGGAATCCCGATAGTTGCCTAAAGAATCTTTGATACGGACGCGTCTATAAACAAACACAACACACAAGAATGTTTTGATTCTTATATTATAAATAGACATCTGAATTTCTATAGAAAATCGTCGTTTTTAGATAACTGTCATAAATTCTCTCGACATTCTACGATTCAGAACAGAACACAAAGTCGCATATTATTCTGACATCGCAGAGCGAAGCCATGCATTTACTGTATTTGAAAAAAAGAAGATAATAAAAAAGCAAGACCTTTAAGATTTAGGCCTATGCATAAGGGCTTCACATTTCATCAGTTTAGCCTATAATTTTTATTCCATAACAACTAATTTTATCTTTCTCGATTTTCATATTCCTCTATGGAGACAGAAAGCTATAAAAGCAGCATTTAGGCCCTATTATTATTATTATTATTATTATTATTATTATTATTATTATTATTATTATTATTATTATTATTATTATTATTATTATTATTATTATTATTATTATTATTAAATCGACGATTTGTGAAGCGCCGTAACATGGCCATCGGCCAAAACCAAAAGCGCCGTACAGCGCTGTAAAGCGCTGCTATTAGACTTTCACTTGAAGGACTTTGAAGAACGAAGCTGCATCAGAAGATGAAGATCGTCTTCATCTCGGCTCTTATTGTGACACTGGAAGGTAAACACATCACATTGTGCTTTTTTAAATTCAGCCACGTCTGAAACTCGAATGTTGAGCTCATTTGTAGCAACCGTCAGCTGATAATGTATAGGCTAATAAAAACAATGACGTAGTTCGTGAGGCTACAATTACTCTCACCATTTAACTGATTATTAGTATTTAGTATTTGATTATTTATATTTGCATTACTTATTAGTCATCGCTTACTTGTCATCCATTCTAATATCCCTTACTAATGTCTTAACTGCGGTCTTCCTCCTTGATGAAACAATGTTGTTTGCTTTTTCAGCCAAGGTTCCTGTTTGGTACAGTGAGTAGACGGAGATGATTACACTCAATTTCAGATGACTACAGTGACGAGTTGATGACGATTATGATGATGATGCTGGTGGCGGTGATGATGATGATGAATATGATGATGATGATGATGATGATGATGATGATGATGATGACGATGATGATGGTGATGGTGATGATGATAACGGCGATTGACAATAATGCGAAGATGCTGACCACGATGATGGCGGATATGATGACAATTATTTCGATACTGATATTGACGATGATGCTGCTGACACGATGGCGATTATGTCATGATGACGATCAGTGTTTATTCTAGGCTAGTAGAGTTGATAAGCTGTATGATTGTTCATTTTGTGGATAAAATCATGAAATTTTGAACATTGACACTTCTTATAATTTAGTAACATTCTGTCCAGAGGCATTCGAATAAACTTAAGGGTAGGGGTACCCCTAGGGGTAGGACCTGGGGTACCCCGTGGGATAGGGTAGGGAAATCAAAAGTACTAGCCATTCACACGTCTGCCAATACCATTCTCTGTAGTTTTATATCAAAAGTGCTTGGCATTCAGAATTTTGCCTGTGGTATTCTCTAATGCGTAAATTGGACATTTTAAAGGACACTTTTAAACTACAAAGAATGGTATTGGCAGACGTGCGAATGGCTAGCACTTTTGATAGGGAAGTGAAGAGCACCTGCTAATCAAGTTTTTTCAAAAATTAGGGCACTATCTCTTGTAGACCAAAAGTGCTTGGCATTCAGAATTTTGCCTGTGGTATTCTCTAATGCGTAAATTGGACATTTTACAGGACATTTTTAAACTACAGAGAATGGTATTGGCAGACGTGTGAATGGCTAGCACTTTTAATATAAAGGTTGAGAACGTACGCTTAAGAAGGATAAAATATTAAAAATAATAATGAATAATACAAGTTGTAAATAATAATAATAATAATAATAATAATAATATATAATAATCTCTCAATTAATATATATATATATATATATATATATATATATATATATATATATATATATATATATATATATATATATATATATATATATATATATATATATATATATATATATATATATATATAAAATGAGACAGTGGCGATCTATCATACATTAGCTGTCAATCATCCATCAGCTGTTAGGCGTCAATCATCCATCAGCTGTCAGTGGCAATCGATCACACATTAGCTGTCAGTCATCCAGTACAGGGAATAACTCAATTCACAGTAACTAATACAAGAGCTATAGGCCTATCTATTTCTCCTCGCTCTGTCTGTCTGTCTGTGTCTCTCTATCAATATATATATATATATATATATATATATATATATATATATATATATATATATATATATATATATGTGTGTGTGTGTGTGTGTGTGTGTGTGTGTGTGTGTGTGTGTGTGTGTGTGTGTGCGTGCCTACATATATCGCTATATCTTTCTCCTGCTCTCCCTCTCAGTATATTCTATCTCAATTTTATTCTATGGTGTTCGAAATGCCACGAAAAATGATGAGTCGTTTGAAACGACATTAGGGGACGTCCATATAGTACGTACGCAAAAAGGACATATTTTCAATCCCACCCCCTGTTGCACACCGTACATTTTGGTTAAAAATGTATACTCTGTTTGACATTGTACTGCAGAAAGACTATTTATTCCTACAGTACTATTCCAAAAGATATGCAAAAATTCAGAAGAGCGGTGAAACGAATTATATCCACATTTTCTTGTGTCCCCATCTTCATTGCATCAAACCGTACTAGAATAATCAGTATATTCTATCCCAATTTTATTCTAAAGCGTTCAAAATGGCACGGAAAATGTGAGCCGTTAAAAACGACATTAGGGGCCGTCCATATAGTACGTACGCAAAAAGGTCACATTTTCAACACCCCTCTCTCAATGAGACATCGGCGATCGATCATACATTAGCTGTCAATCATGCATCAGCTGTCAGTGGCTATCGATCAGACATTAGTTGTCAATCATCCAGTTTTATTCTAAAGCGTTCAAAATGGCACGGAAAATGTGAGCCAGTCAATCAAATAGCACAGGGTATATGTCAATCCACAGTAACTTTAAGACAAGAGCTATAAGGCCATCTCTTTCTCCCGCTCTCTGTCTCAGAGATGGACATGGGTCCATTTTTTAGAATCCAACCCAACCCGACCCATCAAATCTCCAACCCAACCCAATCCAACCCATGCCAGCAATTGCAAGTATTCACCCAACCCAATCCAACCCACCCAAGCTTCAAGTAAACATATTCAGCAAATTTATTGCTAAGCAACAATTTGTCAATTACTGCATACAAATCATTTTAAAAAATTACCTCTCATATGTCGCTGTAGTGCCTATGTTTTCCGCCATTATAATTATCATTGGCGTGCAAAGGAAGGTAGACGTCCGTGTTATAATTTGTACTTATACTATCTAAAATTCAGCTTCAAATGTTGAAAGACTAACGAATAAGGAACCCAAGAGCCATTATAGCATTTGCTTAGCAAGTTCGCACGCACTCCCACGCATTAGCTCATAAATCCTATTGGAGTCAATAAGGGAATTAAGATGGATTTACAGTGGATGGTTCAAAGAAAGTTACTTCGTTCAAAGAAAGCTACGTCCTTCTTTCATCAATTTCGACTCTCGATTCCAATGCCTTGAATTATTTACTTCCACCGGTCTTATGCAAATATCTCGTGGCTGCGGACATAGATGTAAAAAACATAAATTTTAAAATAAAAAACATGAAAAAACATGTTTTTTATAAAAAAATAAAAAACATTAAAAAACATTGGCTTAAAAAACATTGGCCTCGTTTACAGTCCTTTATTGACCATTCGACACATATTAATGAAGTAATTCAATTGAACGATCCAGAACTCAGTTAGTCGTTGCACAAATGAAATATGATTTTTAAAAGTATCCAATACTACTGTATTGTGAGGTGTAGAACACTTGAACATCTAGAAGCCCTGATAGGCGTTATAGAACCTTTGACCCTCGGACCTCGAGAACATTCTCACGAGCGACTTAACGAAAGCTGAAACACCTTCGACCCACGAAGTGACCGGGTCAGAGATGGCTTCTATGAAGTTCTATCAGATGACCGCCCCAACATTCCGCACGATAACCCTAACCCTAACCCTTCCTCGGTGCAGCCGATGACACCTGCTGTCGAACACTAATTATTTCCGCATGAAGAATTCCTTGGATTCTGCGAACGAATAAATAGTCGGTGTTGGAGTTGCCGGGAGAGGGAGGAGGGGTTGAAATCTCACCCCAGCTCAAATTCCACAACTCCAACATTGGAAATATTGAACCAGCGAACCAAATCCAAGCAGAATAATTAAAACGTATCCCTTCAGAAATTGATATTCAGGCAATAAGATACAGAAAATAAAAAACATAAGGAACTTAAAAAACATTAAAAAACATGTTTTTTAAGAAAAAATAAAAAACATAAAAAACGTTTTTTACATCTATGGCTGCGGATCAACATCTACCTATAGGCATATGACGCTGCACAATATCGAGAACACAACGGCCACAACGGCGAGGGGGGTATTATGTATCAAAGGAGATAGACTTATGCCTTTAATGCTTTATTATATAGGAACAACTGTGTTTGGATCAATAGAACCAGGGGCTCAAGACAGTCCTGAATATAACCCCCCACCCGCCAATCGCTTAACTAAGAGCCGTTATAAGCCAGTATTGCCAGCGACAGTTCGGCGGCAATTTGTTACGAGAAAATGCGGAAAACGATAACCATTTTTTTATAACCAATATATGGTGTGTGCACTGTGCCAAGTGCAAATCAGCGTTTTGCAACCCAACCCAACCCAACCCACCACAACTGCCTAAATTTACGACCCAACCCAATCCAATCCAACCCAACCCAACCCAACCCATGGGTTAACCCAACCCATGTCCATCTCTGCTCTGTCTCTCTACCCTCTCTCTCTCTCTCTCTCTCTCTCTCTCAAAAAATTGTTTTTCCATCAACACCAGGTCTGTCGCGTGCAGGATGGCACGCGTGCTGAATGGCACCCCATGCCCCATGCTAGCCTACCCAAATATTAAACTCTAAATCCGCCTTTTAGGAGGAGGAAGTATAGGAGTAATAATTGCTAGCATTACCCATAATTACTAATATATATATATATATATATATATATATATATATATATATATATATATATATATATATATATATATATATACGAATGTGTGAGCAGTAGCAGAGCATTGTCCGTGAGGAATTGCGTTGATCATCTGCTTTCTATATCTCAGAAACGGATCGTTCCTTCTCCAAGTCGACGTCGACACGGATAAGGGCGGCCTCAGCCTCAACCGGAAATTCTTCGTGGATTTCGGAGACGATCCCGAGGGTCCGGCGCTCGCCCACGAGATGAGATATCCTGGAGGCGACTGTTCCTCCGACATCTGGATCTGAGCCGCCTCCTCCTCCTCCAACGCATAGACCGCTTCTGAACGCCTTATAGTTGAAGCATATCTATAAGTTCAACGCGTATACACTTGTTCCATTTAATATAGGCTCTATACATAACGATCGGAACCTATAACCGTTCTCATAAGTCTGGCTTTCTATGTTCGTTGATATCGAATATTAACCCCTTAACTGGGAATCCCGGATATATCCGTCCATTTTACATTGAGTTACAGTTAAATACCCAGTTAAGAGGTTAATTTACCAGCGAATTGTTTATCTAATTGCTTAATTTGTCCACCGACCGTTGCTTATCTATAAAATGTTGTTTAGTTCATCGTCTGGATTTTCAGTTGAACGATCGAAAGAAAGACAGAAATAGAAACTCCATCATATGATTCTCTGTTGCTTCGTTAGGCTAAGGACATTTGACCGAAGCTATTTTAACCCCTTAACCGTGTATTTAACTGTAACTCGATGTAAAATGGACGGATATATCCGGGATCCTCAGTTAAGGGGTTAAATAAGCAGTGTCTGAGGTGTTTAAAACACATCCGTTTGACTTGGCTTAACTCCCTTTCGATTGCTCTCCCGCCGTTTCTGAACTGATCTTTTCCGGCTTGACCTGCATGGCTACAATTCGATTTGGATTTGGTGCGCCCTGGGCATCGTGATAGCGGCACCATAGAAGTTGATTGATTGATTGAAGCGATGTAAAGGCGCATGAAGACAGTCTATAGAGGTGGCCTTCGATTCTCTGAGAGATTCAGACGTATTTACACATAGAATTGGGGATTCTTCTTCTACTTACAGTTCGATCATCGTCAACCTTAACTGACTGTTTCAAGATAACTGGTTCGTTGCATCGTAGATTTAATAGACGACAAAAATATTTATAAAACCGATTCCCTGTTTGACCTTAGCCTATGCAAGGACTATTGCTACAGTCGGTTATACTGTAGATATGGAAAAAATTCAGCAGAATGATGAAACGAAATAAAACCACATTTTCTGGTGTTTCCACACGCTTTGCGTCAAATCGTTTTAGAATTGTCAATATATTCTGTCGCAGTTTTAATCTAGAGCGTTTGAAAAGCCACAAAAATGGTGATCCATTTCAAACGAAACTATAGGCCTACGAGTCTTTAAAAATCAATTCTCTGTCAAATGTCTAAAAAATCAATCGAGAGATAAGATGGCGCTTAAGAGAGCTGGTTTCTTCTATTACAGGTTTTATAGACCACAAAAAATATTATAAAATTGATACCCTGTTTGAAATTGGACAACGCAAGGACTAGTGCTACAGTAGGCTATAGATATTCAAAAATTCAGAAGAGTGATGAAACTAATTAAACCCACATATTCTTGTGTCCCCATCTTTGTTGTGTCAAACCGTACTAGAATTGTCAATATATTCTGTCTCAATTTTTTCTAGAGCTTTCGAAATGCCACGAAAAATAATGAGCCATTGAAACGACACTATACAAAGTCTTTCAGAAATCTATTCTCTGTCAAATGTCTACAAAGTCGATCGAGAGATGAGCCATGTAGGCCTATCAGTAGGGCCTAACTCAAAGGATGCGTATCTGCAATAGTCAACATTCCTTTTAACCCCCTTAACTGGGGACCCCGGATATATCCGTTCATTTTACATTGAGTTACAGTTAAATACCCAGTTAAGGGGTTAATCTGTTTTCTCGAATTAACGAAGTCTTTATCTGGCGGTTTCTTTTTATTTCTTTGTTTTATTCAATTGTCAACGTTATAACCATTGCGGTGTTTGTGGACAACAGAGGAGAAAGATCCTGCCTATGCTGACTCCCCTTCGCCACTGATCTACTCTGTTCACAGCAAGAGAAAGTCTCATGCTGCCGCTAAATTAATTATTTATCCGATTTGAAAATGAAGCAATCAGGGCCGTTTAAATTATATCAAAGGCACGCGAGGCACGTGCCTAGGACCCCGCGATACACGACCCGGGCGGTGCTCACCTCGGCGCCTGGGGGCATATGCCCCACCTGCACCTCCTCGCTACGCCTCTGCTCCGGACCCTACTGTATAACCACCTGTCTTTTCATCAATCTAAGAAATCGAATTAGGCCTAATCAACACGAATTACAGATCGGCAACTGTACTAAGAGAGATGAATCAACTCTAGAAGACAACACTTGTCGCCTTTGGCTTCAAAGTTAACAGCTGCAGACGACGATCGCAGGGGCGTACCAAGAGCATTCGGCGCCAATGGCAGGAACGGGAAGAGAGGAAATGAAATTGGCAGGTTAACAAATAATCTTCAATTATATCAAACCAAGACTTTTATTAACACAATATTTATACTAAAAATGCATTTTTCTTTCTTTTACTGATGCGAACAGTTTATGGTGTGTTGAAAGTCATTGTCCCCAGTTTCTCTCTCTTTCTCTCTCTCTCTCTATCTCTCTCTGTCTGTCTCTCTGTCTCTGTCTCTCTCTCTCTGTCTGTCTCTCTGTCTCTCTGTCTGTCTCTGCGCTTAGCAGGCGTCCGCCCCTGCCCTACCCTAGTTACGCCATTGGACGACAATTAAAATATTCTTCATCTAAGGCTAAATAAATCAATATTCGATTAATAAAATGACATTTAAAAAACGGAAAGAGCTGAAGTCCTAAGATATTAAGTAAGGCCCACGTAGTCCACTCATAGTCTACAGAGCATTTGACGCAACTGTCGTTCATTATAGACTAAGACCTCTACGTCAGGGCTCATCCATATAGTACGTACGCAAAAAGGCATATTTTCAACTTCAGCCCCCCCCTTTGCACACACCGTACATACGCAAATGTCTTGAAACTCCAACCCCCTCAGTTCGTACGTTCTAAACAGGTAAAAGATGAAAATCGGTTAACGCCCTCGTTTTTTCTGGCATCGGCTGAATGTGGATGTATCCGCGGGATTTGCTATCGTTGCTAAAAAAATCCATTCGCAGTTGAATCGGATAGCACTTCTTGCACTTATGGCTGCTATACCTTCTCAACTTGCAAGCATAGTTTGATCCAGTAGTAAAAGCCTAAAATTACACAAATATTGCACAAATATTATATATATATATATATATATATATATATATATATATATATATATAATATATATACTAGAAAGATGCTCGCTTCGCTCGCAGTGCAGGGATAATACTAATCCAATACCTATACCTAATACCCAATCATTGAATTCATGCTGAACAACATTTCAATTATGTACCGTACATACGCCACCTAGCCAAGCTCTGCGCCACCTAATAATCAGGCCTATGTACGTTAAAATCACGCAACTGTGGCCATTTGTGACGCTGTACACGTATTTTTTGTGTACGTTAAAATGTACGTTAAAACTGCGCAACTTCCTCAAGCTACGAACAATTGTTACCAATAGCAACGTCGTCTTCGAACATCGCCCACCAACGCATCGCGACGTAATCACTAAACCGTCTACCAATAGTCAACCAATGAGAACGCTTGAAGGTAACAGAAATACAGAATACGGATTTTAATATTATATATATATATATATAATTACACGGTAAATCTATTGAAATACTTCTGGAGTCTAGATGAGCCGAACTAATCCCAGCGCCCATTATTATACGATGCGTTGTCATGACTCTTCTATAGAACTAATTACTCTTTACACCCATCCTTGTTCTTGTTGCCATTTCGATGTTCTTAAACTCATGGGCTTTGAAAATTAAGCCAAAGGCTTTCCATATATCTGTTGTTCATAGACAACAACACGCAACCGGTAGTAGGCATAAAGGTCAGTGGACCCTGAGCTGCAAGGCGCGCCTACAGAAGAACTTTCGCAACAGACAGGTGACAGAAAGCGAAAAGGTTTGCGTATTAAAGTCTCGTAATGTCTGTCTCTCGCCTGTTAGCCTATTTCTAAGATTGTCAGTTGGTCGTTGAACATGTTGTGGCGTTTCGCTAGCGTAAGCCATTTCTTCAAGGGCTTGTTTCAGAATGGTTTGCAGCGCCCTACTTACTGTAAAGTTGCTCACGTGGTCTTGTTCAATCGGACTTCGGCCTGTATGGAAGCATGCGTCTTCAACGAGCATAGAACGTTCGCCAGCGCGAAATTCAGTGAGAAACAGGGGCGAAGCTAGGGTGTTCAGCGCCCGGGGACAAAGCATAGGGCCCCTACTGATGGCGCCCCATCAACTTGACGAAAATCATAAGAAGTAAAAAAAAGGGGCGCCGTTCTGCCCATTTTGGCACCCCTTCATTCTTCATTCAACTTCGCGAATACCCTGACAAGCAAAAAAGGTCATCACCCATAGCGGAACATACTACCTTAAACCAATTTGGCGCCCCCCCACCTCGGCGTCCGGGGACATCTGTACCCCTTGCCCCTCCTAGATCCGCCTCTGGTGGGAACTGTTTTAAACTTAACTCTGACGAAATATCATCATTATTCTTTGTTTATTTTAGCAGTTGGAATTCCGTGTCTGATCTTGTTCCAGGGTCTTGTCATAGTTACGCAACTCAGCTGCCAGTTCCTTATGGCCGCCGCTGGGAACAAGGAATCACATTGCCACAAACCAGGCACCACTTATCTAGAACTCATTAACTATTTTTAAGATCAGCAATTCAAAGAGCAAAGACAATTACACTGGTCTACGTCAATTTTGCTGACTTGAAGACAACATGTGATCTTTATGTATTTTGGTGTGCTGAATCCAAAAATCACACCCATTTTCTCCTATCACGTCCAGTTTTTCCGCAAAACGCTGTTTACTGATTTACTGTTTACTGTAATAATGTAGCATTATGTATTATAATTCTTTAGCTATATTGAATATGCAAAAAGTTAAGGATGTGCAAAAAGATATGCTTAATATGCAGTGGGCATAACTATTTAATAATACAACAGTTTAATAGGCAGTTTTAAACTGCAGACGTCAGCATTTTATGGATATAGGCCTATATAAGCAGCGTGAAACCGACGGCAACATTCAGTCGTTCATGAGGCTTACAAGTCGCAGTAAATTTAACTATTCTAACTAGCTTTCTGTGGAATATGTCACCCAGCACCCGAACACTTCGTGAGCAGTGCAGGAATGATCCTGACAAATTTTGCTACATCTGAGGTTGCTTTACAACACCTAAACAAAGGAGATAGGTGTCTGAATTTGTGCATAAAGCTTAGCATGCATATTTCGCAGTTAAATTGAGTGACCAGGAAAACCTTGGGCACCACATAAAGTGTGCAGGACATGTGTTGAAAGCCTCAGACAGTTCATAATGTGACTAAAGGTCAGAGAAAAAGTCTTAACTTTGGAGTTCCAATGGTGTGGCGAGAGCCTCGAAACCATGCATGTTGATGACTGCTACTTCTGTCTGGTAAATATTTCAGGCATGTCCACAAAGGCAAAATCTTCCATCCAGTACCCAAATCTCCCTCTGCTCTGAGACCAGTTGCTCACTGTGACAAAGTTCCTGTACCTATTTGCACTACTTTGGGAGTTTCTTACGAAGATGAATTTTGTCAGTCAACAGACACCGATTGCGAAGATTTCGTGGCCTTAGAAGTTGACGCTGGAATGCACCAAACATTCAACCAAGCTGAGTTTAATGACCTAATATGAGACCTAGATCTGCCGAAGTCGTCAGCAGAGTTACTGGGTTCAAGACTGAAGGAAAAGAATCTGTTCAGTGTTGGCCCCAGGAACCACGCTTATGTATCATGGCAGAGAGAATGAATCTTTTCAAACATTTCCATATGGAGGAGGAGTTTGTATACTGCATCAACAGCAAAGGACTTTTTGAATCAATGGGATGTTATAGTTGTAGACAAGATGCTTTTTGCGACCTGATTACTGACTTACTTGGCAACTTAAGAGTCGAGAATTATGACCTTTCAGTTAAAAATTCGAAGATTGCTTTTCGAAGACTGGGAGCAAACATGAGTGTCAAGTTGCATTTCTTTCATAGCTATCTGAACTTCAAATCTTGGAGCTATGAGTGAAGAACAAGGAGAATGCTTCCATCAAGACATCAAGACCATGGAACGTAGATATCAAGGCAGATGGAACTCGAACATTATGGCAGACTAAGTACTGCTGGTGTTTACAGCGTGACAACTGTGACCATAACTATACCGGAGCATCCAAAAAAAGAAGATTCCTTTCTCAAAACTTAAATTTAAGCAACTAGCTATTGCTCTTATTGCTCTCTTGGTTAGAAGACAGACTCATTTTTGGGCTGAATAAAAAATATTACGTGTTATCGGTTCTTCAGAATTTCCTATTTTCCCTTATGTTTGACTTTAACACCTTTAATTAAGCATTCCTAATTTGCGAAAAAATTTGACGTGTTGCATAATTTTTGACTTCATATCTGGAATCAGCACCTCTCAATTGGGTAAAATCAGCAAAAATACCTAGGTCAGCAGAAATTTTTTTAAAAATGTAGACCAGTGTTATTAATAAAATCGAGAAAGCGAATATAATAATAAAAAAGGTAAAACGGTACAACCCATAGGCCATCGCGGACCCGTCGGGAACCAAAGGGTTAGCGCCTTCAGTTTTACATGGCAATGGGCTGAATGAGGGCGGATTGCCAGCCTTTCCCTCGTCGCCTTTCCTTCCACCGAGTTAACACCCGATGTACTCATTCACAGTTGAGTCGAATGGGGGCGCTTGGGACAGAAACAACCGAAAAGTTTCCGCCGCGGCCGGGAGTTGAACCACGGACCTCGGGATTGGCAGACCAGTGCGCTAACCGCTGCTCCACCTGCACACCCTGAATATAATAATAGGCCTATAAAATCTTAATGATTGATTTAGAAAGACCCTTAGATTGTCGTTTTAGTTTAAATCGAGGAGCCACCTGGCGAATGCTTCGGTATTATTGATATTCATGTGTCACATTTGGCGGCTGCTTTGTTTTTGCCACCAGGTGGCGAGAAGTCCTGCTGTCATGGTCCTGGATACGCCACCCCATTGGATGCGATGCAACACGGACCGAGGGAAAAGCTGTTGTACGTCCTCTGTCCAATTCTCGACAAAGACAAACCGGATTATCTGGCGACGGTCGACGCCGACCCTGAGTCGGGAACTTACTGCAAGGTACACTGTAGGTCTATTAACCCCTTAACTGGAGATCCCGGATATATCCGTCCATTTTACATTGAGTTACAGTTAAATACACAGTTAAGGGGTTAACAGTGGCGGTTCCAAGAATTCTTCGTGGAGGATGCAAGGAATTTTTAGGAAGTTGGTAGCGGGGGATAAAATGAAATCCCAAAAGGCCATTGAGTGTTTTCCCCGACAAACATAAAATTATAAGATTTACTGAAAAAGGCTGACAGGCAAAACAGGTCATCAGCTCTGTTTTGTAGACAGATACCAAACGTCAAACGTCGATGACAACCCAAAAAACTCGATGGGGGCGGGAGGTGCATCCCCCCAGTCATCTCCAACGTGGAACCGCCACTGCTTCTATACGCAAATCATTTGAATGCTTGGAGATATTTGTCTTGATAACGAAATCCTTAGAGATAGCGACGGACTGATGTCAGATCTCAAATATAAGAAATAAATAAATAAATAAATAATAATAATAATAATAATAATAATAATAATAATAATAATAATAATGTGATTTTAAGTGGTTTAGTAGGCTAAGTAAACCTGTGTGAAAACCACTCTAACACTGGGTCTGGGTATTCTTTATCATACAGTGTCGCAATTGACATTTTGGCGCACGGGACGTTGCGCATCTCTGGTGGACCACCCCCCCTCTTAGGTGGGCCACTCATTGCATGACATATGCGTGAAATGAAACCTGTTTTAAAGCTTGCGTTTTGACTGAAGATGGAAGCTCGTAGAAGTAAGTAAGTCGTGCATGTACGATCTTGTCTGATGATCTAACGTGAAATGTTTCTATAATAGGATCAACCGGATCCTTTGATCTTGAACGGAAAGAGGGTGGAGGGAGGAGCTCAGATGATGCAGTTGAGTCTCGACGGGAAAAGACTTTACGTCACGACGTCACTGTACGGGATTTAGGACGAACAGTTCTATCCGGATCTCGTCAAGTAAATCCAATCATTCTGTCGTTCTTTCTTTTTTCTTTGAACAAAATTCATCTTTTATCTTCTCGTAGTAATGTAGATTAAAGTAAAGTAAAAAGTAAAGTCCTTCCCGAGCACTCAAGGCTAACCTCAAGGCTCATAGGGCGGCGCTGATCTCCGTTACCAAGGCCCTCAGCCATGCGACTGGTGCAAGGTTACATGATACGGGGCCAGTGTTCTCATGCAACGCGCCTGTTTACTTCGCGGATTAATCCGCTACTCATTTGCCATCGCCATCTGGCGAAAAAGGCTGAGTCGACCTTAGGGCTCCGTGGGAGTTGAACCCGCGACCTTCTGCTCCATTGTCCAACGCTGTTACCACTCTACTAACTTTCCGCCCAGTAATGTAGATTGAATGATGCTAATTACTAGTACGTAGGTAAGTAAAGATTTCGTGAATTTCTAAAGCGCTTTTCTATAAAGCGGGTCTCGCCGTTACAGTTGCTTATTCTCAGTCGCTTATTCTGCGGTCACTAGCGTCGCCACGGGGGGGGGGCAAATGGGGGCAAGTGCCCCAACCTGCCCCAGACCACCTACCAGATTCGCGCAAATCCGGTGAACAAGTTTTCTGTGTGGGGTGGGGTCAGCGGTGGGTAAGGAATCTGACACGGTAGCCCTTTTGCCCCCCAACCAAAAATTCCTTTCGACGCCACTGCAAACAGGCTATCAATTATATAATATTTTTGTTTTCTATAGAACTTGTCTTACAAGAAACCAGCTCTCTTAAACCCCTTCTTATCCCTCGTTCGATTTTTTTAAGACATTTGACAGAGAACAGATTTCTGAAAGACTTTGTATAGTGTCGTTTCAAATGGTTCATCATTTTTCGGGGCATTTCGAATGCTCTAGAATAAAATTGAGGCAGAATATATTGACAATTCTAGTACGGTTTGACTCAACTAAGATGGGGACACACGAAAATGTGGTTTTAATTTGTTTCATCACTCTTCTGAATTTTGCATATCTATACCCTACTGTAGCAATAATCCTTGCATTGTCCAATGTCAAACAGGCACTAGCTGTTGCCACGGGGGGCCAAATGGGGGCAAGTGCCCCCCATCCTGCCCCAGACCATCTACCAGATTCGCGCAAATCCGGTGATAAAGTTTTCTGTGAAAGGGGGGGTCAGGGGGGTAAGGAATCTGACACTCTAACCCCTTTGCCCCCCCCCAACCAAAAATTCCGGGCGACGCCACTGTCTGCGGTGGCGTTGAAATAGCTACCACCAAAGTTTACTGGTGAGACGGGCAATGTCATTTCCAGAGAAATTTCATTTGGTTAGAATACTAGTAGAAGCGGAGAAGCAGCAAGGCAGAGTATGAAACAGGAAACAGAAAGGGAAGTGATCAAATTGTAGACTGCTTCAGTTCACGCAGCGACTCAAGGGAAGAATAGTACCAGGCGATGTTTTAGTATCGTAAGAAATCACTCATGGCCTGCTCTATCTATTGAATCAACGCATAAAACAGTAATGGGAACGAGGAAAGGACTTCGAGGATGGTTGAGCAACTAACTTTACGAAAACAAACTAGCCTAAGACTATTCTTTTCAAGAAATCCTATGGCGAAATCCTTACTTTAGGCCTGCATTGTACCCGCTGCAAATCTTGTTGTCATCCTCCATAAAAATACTCTGCTGCGACTGACTGCCTGGACCTCTACAACCTCGACCACCACGGACTATACGGATTACGGACTATGGATTTCTCCGAGATTGAGCGCTTGTGGTGTGAATAAGCCAATGCACTGCGCCAAGCTTTCGGGCAGCGCTATAGAAATTTCGTCTTACTTATTTACTTAACTTAAAAACTTCTTTAGCGCCATTCAATTATTACACCATTCTATCGGGAAATTGTCGCTCCAAAGCGTAATGGCAATCTCCATCTGTTATAGTCCGAAAGCGAAGATGAAGAACAAAATAGGAATTAGGGTTTCGATATTTCTAATGTCTGAAAACTTCACCAACATCCTCGCTGTATCCAGTTGCTTTCAATCTATAATTAACAGTCAATGAAGAAATTTTGAAAATTTTGAAAAACCAGTACACTTTGTTGGTGCATTTTTATAGCATTTTTATAGCAATGATGAAAATCAGAATAGAGTCTACGTTAACTGTGGAGATCTAAAACATTTTGGGAACACTCGTCTCCAAATTCATGCCAGGGAACGCCAAAACGAAAGTAAGAAGAAAATTACTTCATGTTTCGCAATACATGAAACAAGAAAGTTAAAGAATTTTTCTGAAATTTTAGCTATCAATTCGACCCCAAATAGACATCTTTTCTAAGAAAAAAAGATTAAAATAATTATAATTTCTTCACTCAGATTAATATTCAGCCTTTGAAATATCATCATCATCATCATCATCATCATCATCATCATCATCATCATCATCATCATCTTCATCATAATCTTCATCATAATCTTCATCAACATCATCATGTTCTCTGCATTGAGACAGGTTTAGGGCTCCATTGTTTCATTCCTCTTTGTGCTTTGTATCTTATTTGATTTTTGCATTGGTTTTCTGCTGTTGTGCATCTGTTCTCATCATCCAATCTAATAGCATTGACATCGGTCTTCCTTTTGTTCTTTATCCTGGCGCAAATGATTGTTTTAGACAAAGGTTCTCCGCTCAACACTTATCCGATACAGTTCCTTGTCTTCTTCTATGGTTTTAATCAGCGATCTCTGTTCTGACGCCAATTGTGGACTACTCTTTTGAGTTCTTGTCTGTCCACTTAATCTTTCCCAACTTCCTCCATGGCGACATTTCGAATGCTTCCAGCTTTGCAGCCTACAGTATATCCGTTTTCTCTAAAGCGCAGGTGTACCGTAGATTTAGCATGTACAGTGTATGCAGATACATCACGGCATCATCACCGGCCAAGCCTGTGCGGATTACCTGACGCAACTACTAACACCCGCCAGTGACACAGACGGTTGACACTGAGACCATCGTCCTCTCAAGCACGCTGTCCGGAGGCGGCTTAAAATTCCTACTCTTGGTGTACGCGCCTTCTCTCGCGATGGACCGCTTTTCTGGAATGCCATCCCAACTGAAATAAAGGCATCAACGTTCGGCCCATTTAAAAAAAAAACGACCGAAAAGCAATCTGTTTATGTAAATCGCCCTCGTCTTTGGTTATGTTATGCTTCTTCTTGGCTTTTTAAGACTAGCTACTTAGTTTAATTTAGTTTAAAGTGTTCGCGCAGTCTTTTAGACAAGTTACCACTATAATCTTGACGTTCTCTTACTTACTTACTTACTTACTTACTTACTTACTTACTTACTTACTTACTTACTTACTTACTTACTTACTTCTTCTTCTTCTTCAGGTGCTCTGTCCAAAGACAGGTTCCATACTCCAGCGTCGCCACTCTCTTCTCTATCTTGAGCTTTTATCTTCAGGGCTGAATACTTGTTTTTTCCCCGTAGTGTTGAACATCCACTCCAGCATCGATGTTCTTGGTCGCCCTTTCTGTGCTTTCCCATTCATCTTTCCTTCTAGTACTTCTCTTAGTAGGCATGATTCTTCTCTCATAACATGACCTATCCACTTCTTTTGTCTTGTACGAATAGTGTTAATTAGGCTTTTCTTCTCTTCTACCTCTCAAGACTTCTTCGTTTGTTACTTTTTCTGTCCAGCTAAGTTTTTCCATTCTTCGCCAGATCCACATTTCGAATGCCTCTAATCTCTTTATGTCTTTCTTTCTGAGCGTCCAAGTTTCTGATCCATAGAGTGTCACTGGCCAGATCAGTTTTTTGACCAATCGTTTTTTCATATTTCGGTTATACAGTTATATAATTAGTCCAGTATACAATACAATACACCGTGCTGTTTTCAGAAATATGATTGCCGTGGCGTTGAAATCATCATCTATACCAAAGCAAAGATATGTGGAAACGTAGGCACTATATATACTGTACAATTTCGATCATCCTGATGTCCGAAAACTTTACCTGCATTCCCGCTGTATCCGGATATGGCCAGTCTATAGTTGTAAGCGGATGAAGCTACCTGGAAGGTCGAATATTCTGCGTAGCCTTTCTGTCCAGCCCAATCCTCGAGTTCAACGCGCAGTTTGTATTTGAAGGCATTTGTCAGAGCGTATAGAGCTTCGTTTCCTAAAAGTTCCATGTACAACGAAAGAAGAGTGCATGACGTGTGCCAAAAAAGATAATCTCGTCGATGGACAGCACACTAACTGAGACTCAAATGTTTTAAATCAATGCGATAGCGCTTAACATGTTTTCGTATACAGGTTTGTGTATGTCTTCAAATGTAATTTTAAAAAATGGGTGAAAACTTGTTTCTGGGCGCGATAGCAAATGATACAGGACCCATACATGCCCATCATCAGTGAAAATTAGATGTCAAAGAAATCTGATGAGTGAAAATAATTAATTGCTTTAGGCCTATATGGAAACTATCAAAGCAATTGTTCGTGGGACACGTCAGTAATGTTACCAAAGTTGCGCTGAAGATATATCTATTTAACATTTCATTTCCATTTATTTTAAAGCGTTCTTGCTTTTGGCATCAAGCTATCTTATAGCGCTATATAAATTGTCAAGATAATAATAATAATAATTAACTAGAAAGATGCTCGCTTCGCTCGCGCTCGCTTCGCTCGCAGTGCAAGATAATACTAATCCAATACCTATACCTAATACCCAATCATTGAATTCATGCTGAACAACATTTCAATGATCGCCACCTAGCCAAGCTCTGCGCCACGTAATAATTAGGCCTATGTACGTTAAAATCACGCAACTGTGGCCATTTGTGACGCTGTACACGTATTTTTGTGTACGTTAAAATGTACGTTAAGATCCTCAAGCTAAGAACAATTGTTACCAATAGCAACGTCGTCGCACGCCCACCCCTCTGACGCTGCAATGGCTCGACTAAACCGTGTTAAACTACGATTCTACGAACAATTGTTACCAATAGCAACGTCGTCTTCGAACATCGTCCACCAACACATCGCGTCGTACGGACTAAACGGTCTAAACCGTCTACCAATAGTCATCAACCAATCAGAACGCTTGAAGGTAACAGACAGAAAGACATACAGATAAGGATCTTAATATTATAGATAATAACAAATAATTGTGTATTAATGTGATCCTTAAATGAAAGAGTCTGTCTGCGAGGTAAAACGTGTCTGGGAAATTATAGCACCTACGTCGCTGCTTGCATAGACCATACTGCAGATAACTACTGGGCCCCAACACCCGAACACGAGTACGGGACCTACGTTTACCTACTTAGCAGTAGTATTTACGACGACTTCCCATTACCAATGGACTTTCTTCTGCCACATAGTTTGCACGAATGAACAAGATTTCAAAGATACTTTCTTTCATTAAAAGTCAAACTTCAAATGCTTAATGTTCATCGTTTACGTCTAGATAATCGAAATCAACTGAACACATTGAGAAGCTGTAACTGACCGATCCAAAATTCTCCGAGTAAATTTCCAAAGCCATTAGCGTATCCTGTCCAGGTTTGATAGAAATTCACGCTCCCATCTTTGCGTCTTTGAAAACCTATTTGAAACAATGAAATCGAAACGGATGGTCGAAACAAATACTGTAACATCTAGGCCGGTGTTGAGTCGAATGCAGCTCTTCATGACATTAGCTATAATAAGCATAGACCTATTGATTAATGACACGGAAAGTTAATGATGATGTCATAGTGGCAATAAGCATGACATATCTTCAAGTCAGAATAAATCCAAAATGTCGATAACAATCGACGCTGAAAAATGATGCACTGTACACTAAGAATCAGAAATGAAATATTTTAGTTCATTCGATGCCGAGTAAAAACTGCGTTAGACTAGCTCAATTGAAAACATTGGTGACATTATAAGCACTTTGATTGTTCCCTTCCTTCTAATTCTTGTCAACTGCGTGCAAGCGAAATCTTAGTTGGTGCAGATATTGAACATGAATACCAACGTCTGAACATACTGTACATAAATACCAACGATTGAAAATACCAGAAGGTATAATAATACTCGAAATCCTCCATAAAGGAGGATATATATATATATATATATATATATATATATATATATATATATATATATGACGCAGCATCATAACTCTGGCAGAGAACTAGAACAATGATGATGACGACGATTGAAAAAGGAGATGTAGACGAATAAGAAGATGATGATGAGGATGTTGATGATGACTACGATGATAACGATTATAAACTGTTGCCACAATCAACGAATACCTAGGTCAATTAATTAGTTATCTCTTCTTAAGAAATTCACAATAACACAATTAATCTTAAATTATTATTATTATTATTATTATTATTATTATTATTATTAAATTCAATAAATTATTGTTATTGTTTTCATGAAAGGAGATCTGCTATTCGGACTTGACAGCAGAAGTCTTGCTGTCCTTCGTGTCCTGAGAGCCCTTTGCTTTCTTAGGCCTGCTGCCTGTCTCTTCGTGACAGCTTTCGTTGATGTCTTTGGAGCATTGCTGGGTGGAGCAGCTGTCCGCTTCCTCAGACTCCTTCCCTCCGACAGATCAATGTCAACAAATGCAGCTTTGGCTTCAGCTTTAGTTATTAATTAATTATTGTTGTTTATGAAAACATGCAGTTTAAAATAGCAGCGCATTTATACTGACCAGCCAGATCTGTCCAGGATGACTGTAATCGCAATACACTGAGCGATTAAGATGAACCGATTTGTAGTTAACGTTGATCTGGTACAAGCCGCTTGGTTTTGCACACGTCCACAAATCCAAACAATCACGTGCCGATGCCCTGGACACATCTGTGGATAAATACACACCTCAATCAATCACATGCATTTCTTCACAAGCACTTATTGAAAGCGCTGTATCAATTATTGTCCATACAAGAACGGAATGAGTCTTTTGGAATTTAACCGTGAAATGTCGGTAGAGAGAATTAAATTTAACAGAGCATATAAGGCGACAATTATCCATTACTGTCATTTGCCAGACTAAACACAATTCAGCGTGAAAACTTTACATGAAACTCAAATGTTCATTGGAATCTAGATTTTATGAAATTCAATGATTGTTTATTGAAAACAATTGGCAATAACCTGCGACCTTAAATATCTTATGACGATTGGTATATGCGAGATAATAAATAGTAGTCTTAATTGTTTTACGCCAAGGTTCATACCGGTGTAGCATATTATAATGACTCCCATATAATAATAACTCCCCCCTCATTATTATATATATAATAAAGACTCCCCCATCATTATTATATATATAATAATAACTCTCTCTATATTATAATAACTCCCCAGAAGAAGTAGGCCTATCGCCACTAACTTCAATTTTAAATGTTAGGCCTAATTATTTACAATAACGAAAACTATTCAAAAGAAAATTGATGCGTTTAAAATGTGATGTTTCAGAAGGATGCTAAAAATCAGTTGGATGGATAAAATAAGTAATGAAGAATTTTTGAAGAGAATGGAAAACCGAAAGACCCTGATGAAAGAGATTGCTAAAGGGAAAAAACAGTATGGTGGACATTTAGTGAGAGGGTTATGCACACAGCAAGCTCTAAATGTCTTGGAAGGGAAATATGAAGTTTTAGAATTGAAAAAGTCTAATTACTTTATATATATATATATATATATATATATATATATATATATATATATATATATAAGTGAAAATTCGTTATCGGAATAACATGAAATTATATGAAAAACAGCAATGACAGATACAAAACATGCAAAACATAACTGAATTGCATTAATAAACGTTACTAACTTAGTAATGAAGGCTTCTTCTACGAATGTATATTCCAAACCGCTACATAAAACATCTAATATTACTAATGTTTCTAAATAAGAACAATGATCATGGTGAAGGGTGCTGGTGGTGGTGATGGTGGCTACAAACAATTCGGAAGCTACAGGAAAAGTAAGTATGTAATAAGCGAACATCAAGTGGAGCAACAACAATGCCCTATTTTATGAACAATAAAATAAGTCCCTCTTACAGTTTCATCAACGAATATTAAAGCAATGAAAAGATCAGACAAATAATTCAGTGACAGAACATTTTGCAACTGCTTTTGCGAAATTATATTCAAAAGGATCAAAACAAAATTGCAAAACACTAGAGAACAATTGTCAAAAGATAAAACATTTCCATTGAACATCTATATAAGTTGTGAACAATAATAAGCTGTAATATTAATTGCTTGAAAATATCACCATTTGTATGGAAAACCATACAAGCAATTCAGAACTATTCACAACAAATGAAATGAGTTGATATAGATGTCTTTTCTACAAAAGCCTCAGAATTAAACTGTGCTTAATCAGTTTCAACAGTCATTGAATCAAATGAGAATGTTTCACTGCCCAGGAGAGGCATTCAATGGTTTCTCTCCAGTGTTGAATTCTCATGTGCTGATTTCGACAATTTGCCCATTTAAACATCATCCCACAAACAGAACAATCAAACGGTTTCTCTCCAGTGTGGTTCTATGTGCCGATTTCGACTATTTGCCCAGTTAAAATCATCCCACAAACAGAACAATCAAAAGGTTTCTCTCCAGTGTGCATTCTCTTGTGATGATTTTGACTAAAATCATCCCACAAACAGAACAATCAAAAGGTTTCTCTCCAGTGTGGATTCTCTTGTGATGATTTTGACTATTTGCCCAGTTAAAATCATCCCACAAACAGAACAATCAAAGGGTTTCTCTCCAGTGTGGATTCTCTTGTGATGATTTTGACTATTTGCCCAGTTAAAATCACCCCACAAACAGAACAATCAAAAGGTTTCTCTCCAGTGTGGATTCTCTTGTGATGATTTTGACTATTTGCCCAGTTAAAATCTTCCCATAAACAGAACAATCAAAGGGTTTCTCTCCAGTGTGGATTCTCTTGTGATGATTTTGACTATTTGCCCAGTTAAAATCATCCCACAAACAGAACAATCAAAGGGTTTCTCTCCAGTGTGGATTCTGCGCCTAAGAATAAGCAGCTACTGTTGTGCTGCTTTCCAAGGCGCTATAGAAATCCACGAGATTTTACTTACTTACTTACTTACTTATGTGCCGATTGCGACTATTTGCCCAGTTAAACATCATTCCACAAACAGAACAATCAAAGGGTTTCTCTCCAGTGTGAATTTTCATGTGTTGCCTCAAATGTGATTTCAATTTAAATGATATATTGCACTGTGAACATCGATGCGGTTTCTCTTTGTCTTCAACCATAGATTGACTTTTTCCTTCTTCTGAGCAATCGGTCATAAGTAAATCATTGAATCCACGTGAATCCAATTTACGTACTTCTAATCTAAGGTCTATTTTCATCTCAGTTGAAGGATTTACATTCATGTAATGTACATAGTTATTCGTATTGAAAATGGTAGAAATCACAAATATAACTCGATTTTCGTCACTTTCGATTTTCGTCGTTTACATTTCTTTGCAGATTTAGGAAATGGATGCATATTGCCTTGCTCCAAGCATAACTGAAGATGCTGACGCATTTGCTCTATGTCAAATTCCGATAATGTTTATGTTCTTGGATATACATTTATACATAAAGCTAGAAGTAATGCTACCAGAGGTGGTGTAGGGCTTATGATTAGGGGTGCGATTTGTGACTGGAGCAGTGGGGGGAATATTGGTGGGAATATGTCGAGCTTTGGGGGATGTAGTTGTTGGGGAAATGTTGCAGTGGGGGATGTAGTTGTGGGGGATGTAGCAGTGGGGGGATGCAGTTGGGCGGGGGGAAATCTCCATTCCCATAAAAAATTGATCCCTGTTTATGATTGAGAATAATCTCAAGTTTTAAGAAATTGATATACATAACTCCCAAAGTTTTTGAATACATTAGAACCAACATTCAGCCAAATAAAACGAAAAATCTTATAGTGCCCTGTAACTATAGACCTCCAAGAACATCCACGGACTCTTTCAACGTTGAATTATATTAGCCCTTAGGTAATGAAACATTGAAAAAGTAATAATTATGGGATACTTTAATATTGACTCATAAAAAAACTGAGTCTCATGAACCACCTGAATGTTTTATCAACATGATGTTGGCAAATTGTTTCATGCCAACTATTAATGAGCCTTAAAGATATACCCCATATAGCAAAACTTTGATTGACAACTTTATCTTATAAATTTTAATTCAGATATAAATTTGTATTCAGAAAAAGTCAAAACTGCAATTCTCCAAAACCGAATCTCAGATAACGACAATTCGTTTACAGAATTTTCGTCTACGAAAATTCGCCTACAGAATTGTGGTCTACCAACAGTAGGTCTACTACAATATCTGGACTAGGGTTATGGTGGGTTTAGGTTAGGGTTATTGCTAGAGTTAGGGTTACAGTTAGTGGTATGGTTATGGTTAGGGTATCGTAGTAGACCTACTGTTGGCAGACCAACAGTCTGTAGACGAATTGTCATAGACGTAAGGTCTGTAGGCGAATTGTCGCGAAACCTTGGACCTATATGGTTTGGGATCTGATGAAGGTTATGGGGATGAAAATGAAGGCACTGTCAATAATATGACTGGAAAACAGATTCGTGTTGAAGCGACTATAATTGCATCTAGCACTACTAAAGCACCGGAAGAATTGAAGAGAGTGATGGTGAAAACGATGATGCACTTGGCATCGAATGCCATTGGACTGGAACCATTTTTCAGTGCATCACTTTGGTGCAGATCTCAGAACCAATGAGTCAGCATACAGAATCTCAGCCTAATGTTGTGCGATGTTATAATACAGCAATGGTTGGAGTGGATCAGGCTGACCAGAATGTGTCATTATATCGTATGTCAATGAGAAGCTCTGCCTACATCATCGACATAATGGTGCAGAATGCATGAATTTTGTATAGATGTGCACCATAATATCAAGGAAACTACTAGATCTTCTTGGTATTCATGCCAACACTGCCAAACTTGGTCGACCTGGAAAGCCAAAGCCTCTTGACAGCCGTGTGCCTTTGGAAATATGGGCCATTACTTTAATGACTTGCATGTAGAGATGCTGTGGACAATGTGGCAAGAATACGAGGAAAAGATGCCAGAAATGAAACATTGGCTTGCATATCCATTGTTTCAATGCCTTTCATGGCAATAAGTGATTATTTATAACATTGTTTTATTCAGGCCTGTTAGGGGAGATCCCCAAGCACAACATCTCCCCCAATCCCAGCACTTACGTAAATGTTTGCATTGAACTGCGTCTCTTCCCTCCAGCCACGTGAAGTTGCCCCCCAGGCCTGGGGACTGGATAAAACACTGATTTGTTATTTTATTGCAGAAGTACATCAAAACTGCCTGTATATAGCATATTTTGCTGCTTAGTTACTAGCGCACCCTCCCATGGTGCATGACTTTAAGACTATATTTTCAATAAAAAATGTAATTATAAGAAATAAATGTTAGCTGACCCACTTACGTGTCATATCAAATTAAAAAATGTTAATGGAATGCTGAAAGAAATATTGGATTGATATGGGTCAAACAAATAATAATGAAACAAGCTGAAAGGACATGCCATTCAAACAACATAAGAGACAGCACAAACGCTAGTAGGCTACCACTACATGGAACTATATTAATGAATCGTTAAACAACAACAATAATAATACAAATAAATCTATAACTCTCCTTAGCACAGAAGGCAATGACACATATTTAGATGACAAGAAATCTATTTCCAATTGATTCAACAACTAAATATAGGTCACGAAACAGTTTCAAAAATCCAGCCTTCTAATACATTAGGTCAGATAGATGATCATTTTTTTAAACATTCCGTCTAATAACTCCTTTCAAATTTATCCAACTACACCAGAAGAGGTTACAGATATTATAGTTAATCTTAAATGCAAAAATCCATCTGGATATGATAAACTAAATCAAAATATAATTATTCCCTGTGTTGAATATATAGATGAACTTATGTCTGATATCAAAAATTCTTCTATTCTTACAGTAAAAATCCCAGAGGAAATAATAATTGAAAACTAACCCCAATTTATTAAAATGTCTCTAAAATGGTTATATCAAATTATAGACCCATTTCCAATGTCCCAATTTTCCTAAAATTCCTGAAAGGCAATGCTTACCAGAATGTTAAACTACTTTGATGCATTTAATATGCTATCCACTGATCAATATGGTTTCAGCCCTATTTCTCCACTTAAATGCCAATAATGAATTTAATTGATACCAAAACAACAAATTTTTAATCCCACAAGCACACTATTGGAACAATCCTCGATAAAAAAAAGCTTTTGGTGCTCTAGGCCATGGTATCTCAGCTGGGTTCTGAAAAACTAAGGGAGTCATTATAATATGGAGAGAGTTATTATTATATATATAATAATGATGGGGGGAGTCATTATTATATATATAATAATGAGGGGGGAGTTATTATTATATGGGAGTCATTATAATATACTATACCGGGTCTTGGAAACGAATGCATGACTTACCGTCAAATTTCATGCTTTTCATATAATCATATTCAACGTCCTGTTAACGTAAAAACGATGCAAATATACAAGTATTTTAGAATATTAAAGTCATCAGGTTTCGTGTTCTGATATAGAGCCTCTCCAACGGCCTTCGTCCTCGCCTGTGCATTTGCGGCACTATTTGAGAATGCAAGACCGTACTATGATTCCCGTGACTCCATAAATTATTTCACAGTGCATTTATAACGCACGTTTCATCTCAAAATCAATATGTCAAGCGTTGCTATCAATACAATTGGATTCTAAACGAGTTGTCATTAGTAATAACTCCTTTTTATTTTTCTTATTTATTATTATTGTTATTTTTCACTATTGTTATTAATAATTGTCGAGACACTTTCTGCTGCGCGTGGAGATGGCTAAGGCCTAAACCAAGTGCACTTGAAAGACTCGAATAAGATGTCAGACGAAGAAGTTTTCAGATTTTTACTAAATGAAACAGAGTTAGCTTTCTTAGCTCTTTCGCTCGCTCTCTCTCTCTCTCTCTCTCAACCTCTCAACCCCTCTCTCTCTCAACCTCTCTCTCTCAACCTCTCTCTCTCTCAACCTCTCTCTCTCTCTCAACCTCTCTCTCTCTCTCTCTGCTTCTCTCTCTACCTCTCTACATCTCCTCTCCTCTCTCTCTGTCTTTCTTTCAGGCATTAAATTCCATAGAATTGGATTGTCATATGAGGCTGATCTATCGCAAAATTGGCAGGCTTGGCAGGATGTGAAAGGAGCAGTTCAACACGACTGCTGTAACTGAATCGTCGACAACGATCATTCGAGACAATAAGAAGCGCTTCAACTGAATGCTACCATCATCTATCCTAAAGTACAAACTGCGAAATTCAGACGACCAATAATTATTTCTGGTGGCCGGTGAAAATCGATATTTACCAAAAAGGTTCTGCAGGAGTCGACGGCGAGAAACCGACTGAATGATTCACACGTTACCAGATCACACGTGGCGTTATCGTACACATTGAAGGCAATGCATCCTGAAGCGTACATGCAGATTCTTGCACATTCGGGTACAGAGTTGTTGGTCACGGGATACCTCTGAGTCGGCGATGCGACAATTATACATAGCCATCTGCCACCGTCACCGAACACGCCGTTGTAATTTCTACTTTTCAGAACAACTAAGTCCCTACTATCTCCTTTCACCAGAACAATCAAGAGTAAGGTGATTTCCACTAGACGTCTCATGCTTAGATTGAAACTTCGTTCTGTCTATCAGATCAACTGAGAAAGTGCAGTTCGATTGTGGTCAATTAGTTAATCGTCAGATCGGAATCTGCGACCATTTGTGCCAGTCCGATGAGCGTTGTACAGTAGGCTATATGCCCAGAGTCATCTACTGAGTATCTGTCATTGGCGACACAAACAGTAGTCAAGGATATATTTCCAAACATAATTTCATATTCATTTCATAAAGTCGATGCGAAAATATGCCGTTGTCACAACAGACACCGTAGCGACCGCTTCAGTGGAACACTAGTCGTGTAGAGTCGCTTCTACTGAAACCGTGTTGTAGAGCAATGGCAACCATGTAGAATATTGAAATCACCGCGTCAGTCGCTTTTTAAATAGCAAAATGTAGTTTATGAGGGCGACGAGTTTCGACAGATTCTGATGCCAAGGATATCAATGGCATAATGCCTAGTGTTTTCACCCTCGGCTCGTTCCTATTCATCTCTGCTGTTCTCTCGACAAAGAGCGACCATATTGTGAAATGCACATGATTTCAGATTTCAAATATAGGTTTATTCTTGTTCAAAATTCTATTTATAGACTATCCGCTTGCAGCAATGCAAACAGCGCGTCCCCATCTATTGTATTAACATTGAAACAAATATAGGCGGAGTTTGAGACAATGTGGTTCACTCGATCGGCAGGATCAGACACAGGTGTCCCTAGTAACTGTCAACTCAGTTGTCGTGCTATCCGTTACACTTTGTGTATGATCTGAACTGCGTCTCTAATCTCTCAGAGTTACTAAATCCACTGACCACAGAAAGCAGCGACCATTCTTTGTCTAATCTTTAAATTGCAATGAAGAGGGGAACCGTGACCTGAACCTTAATTTAAAATTCAAGCCAAGCCTGTTAAAGTACCATTGGCCTTGACCAAGAGGCGTAGCTAGGTTGAGGGACGGGGTATATATATATTCTCCGGCGCCGACGAGGTGAGGGGGCACCAAAATCGGGTTTACGGTGGCAAAAAATGTAAAAATAAGCATAAATACAGTGGTAACGACCTCTTTTTGCTTTTCAGGGTTTTCATGAAGTCGAGGGCCGTCATTAGTATGATTGTCCCCGGGCGCCGGACAGCCTAGGGCCAATATAGCTGCATAAGCCGTCCGCGCTCACACACACACACACACACACACACACACAACGCGGAGTCACGACCTTTTTAGCTTGTTGAGGTTTTTTGGCGAAGTTGAGATTTTTCTGAAGTTTAGGAGGGGACATCAGTATGCTTTGTCCCCGGGTGCCGGACACCCTAGCTACGCCTCTGCCTTGACCTTCGCTATGTCACTCAGCTATACAAAATGTCTCAATAAAATAATACTATTAATAATGACATGTATTGTGATGAGGCGTGGAACATTCGATTCGATGCTATCTGCATAACAAAATTCTCACCACAGATGTACTGTAACAGTGTTTATTCTAACCACCTTGACATTGGAAGGGATTTTGAAATGTTTGGGGAACAAGGTCTGAGTCTCCACCCTAGGGGACGATTTCCATCCCCCAGCCAACATATACCCCATCCCCCCTAGAGATGGCCTAGAATAAACACTGGATGTACACATGGTAGATTTTCCTCCTGACTTAAAATATTTTCTTGTAAATACTAGGCCCTCTAATATGTAATTAGTCAAATGAATTCCTTTAACTTTAAGAACAGAGGCCCCAATCACATCAGTTCTTTATCGTCATGCAAATGGCATGTTTAATCACAGGAGACTACAGACAGCGTCCGCATTATGCTTAGACTATGTCGCCGCTATGCTGCCATTGATCCAGGCCAAACAGCGCTTCGATCGCCCAAGCGCAGCCAATATGCCGACATTAGACAATGCAACGACAATTTCTACTTCAACATCTAACCGTTTTAGACAGTCACCCGCCGTCCCTCTGTGTTCTCAGTCATGGCTCTGTGATCGACGCATGGAATAAACGCACACAATCGAGTAGGCTCATTTTGAGTTTTCAAGTAGGCCTATAGTTTATATCCTGTTAATTAATAGGCCCCGTTGAATTCGTCTTTGCTGTTGTTTGGCATAGTGCACCTGAGTCTAAATAGTGTTGTGTGTGTGGACTGCGCTCCAGAGGCGGATCTAGGGTACGATGGCGCCCCTAACAACTGACAAGCAAAAAGGTCCTCACATCGTTTTCGGCGCCCCTCAACTCTCTCTTCATATAGTGCTAACGAGCAAAAAAAGGTTCTCGCAAGTGTTTCTTTTACTTTATTGTGCATTTCACTTACCCAAATATTCAATTTTGGCGCCCCCTCACCTCGGCGCCCGGGGACATGTGTACCCCTGCCCTCCCCTAGATCCCCCTCTGCTGCGCTCAGTGGCGGACCATGTTTTCTAATGTTAAAATTCATGCGAATCCTAAATGACTTAGCAACATAGGCGTCGGTAGGTTTCGTGAATGGGGTGCTCTGGATGATTTTACGCAAATCCCACGGTTGATCCGGTACGCGGACGATTGACCACAGGACGATTGACCATAGGACAATGGACCACTGGACGATTGACCACAGCGGACGTTTGACCACTGGACGATTGACCACAGCGGACATTTGATCACTGGGCGTCTTTTTACATGAGCTGTGCGTTGTTGTACTAGATAGGCATATGAGTTTCACGTATAAGTCTACGTTTGCCTAGCGTGAATAGCGTTGCTTTACTTCATATAGCGCTTATTTGCTGTCTGACTTCGCGTTGCTTTCATTAATATGTTTTTTAAAATTATTTATAACGTGTTGTTTTGTTTATTGTGCTTTTCATTGATTGTTTAATGTGTTTTCCGTTGAATATTGTGTAATGCATTTATTTGCCTACCGTTTGGTGCTTAATATTTGCTTATTACTATTATTTCATTGTCTTAACATGCGTGCTTTAGTAAAATCTGCATTGATTTATTAAATGTGTTTTGAGGTACTTAACGTTTGCTACATTCTATCAGCGGGCCCTAGCAGAATCCCCTCCCCCGGCTTTGTCAGTTTTCCTCTCCGGCTTTTTCAGTTTCCCCCCGGAGTCCAGGAGTCTAGATTAAACACTGATAGGGGGTTCTCACTGTATAGCAGGTATACATGTTGGCAATATTCACCAGTAAGTCTGGTTCCGTTGCACAGTACTGTATTGATATGAAGAAGAAGAAGTATAATCAATTTCAATATGGGTCCATGTTTGAAATTTAGTTCATGTGGCGGTTTTAGTGAGAGGTGAGTGAGAGGTGAGTGTTAGTGAGAGGTGAGAAGTGCTACGTTTGGTGCTTAATATTTGCTACTAGAAAAATTTAGACTGACGCCCATGATTCGACATATTGGATATCTGGAAGATCATGTCTAAACGAACAAGTTCTGAAACACTTTCGGTAATGCGAGTAGACTCCATAATAAGCATAAAGCGGAAGACTTGTGATTACAAATACTGAGAAACAAATTACAATGCATGACAATATCATTTTATTCGTTAAAACAATAATATACAGGAGTACGTAGACATGCATTTCCTG
>JACLAT010000045.1:762500-772648 GCA_018105865.1 Metaphire vulgaris | reverse complement strand
GCCTGCTATGTTCCATATTCGTGACCTTCGTCCCATAGCCTCCATCAACAAAATTGAAATCAATACAAAATGCTTTAGCTTACTATGTCACCTAAATTCTCCCATATTTCACCCATACTAAAAATCATTACATTGGCTTGAAATAACAGAATGTATCCAATATAAGATAATAACACTTACGTATAGCCACTTCAGTCATCAAAACCTGTCTACCTTAGATCACTATTAACCCCTCAGCCTCCCTGACCCACACGCTCATCATCTCATCTCACTCTGTCACGCCCGCTAAATCAGTCATCCTGAAAATTTTCAACCGTGCCTTCTCATACGCCTCACCTGAACTTTGGAACTCAATCCCAGCTTCCCTTCGCACACTTGGACACTTTAAAACAATAAAATCTGAATCCTCATTTCCTATAATCCCTGCATTATCTCCTCAAGTCTTCAGGTCTAAGATTAAATCATTCCTTTTTCTAAAGTCATATCCTCCATAGCTGTAACAACCTAGCCTCACTGCCATTTGGATGTTGACTATTTACTGACTGATAATATACCTTCCCCATAGCTATTTTAAGAGAAGCTGAGCGCCTAAGAATAAGCAGCTACTGTTGTGCTGCTTCCCAAGGCGCTATAGAAATCCACGAGATTTTACTTTACTTACTTTACTTTCAGTTACCCCCTATAATTATGTCAAAAATTTTTGACCCCCCAAGATCAATGGCAGGTTCCAATAACAAGGTTATTATTTTTTGTGGTGATGACCATTTTTCTCTTTTTTGCTCATCAAGTGTCAAGATGTGGTGGTGATGACCTGTTTTCCATGCTTTTTCCAGTGTAATAAATAGTATGCCTATTCCATGAAATTTCCTATTTTTTGATTTTTGTAAAAAGTGAAATTGTTGACGTCAACTTCTCTCGACCCCTCTTCCCTGTCAACAACTGTCAAACTTTTTCAAACCCCTCCGCCTAAATTGTTAAGCAATGCTAATAAAAAATAAACAATGATCTTGAGAACTGGAATATTGAAATATAAATTCTGAGTTATAATTGCAATAACAAATTTCTTGTTAGCTTTTCACCCTAGGCAGAATAAATTAACTAGTTATAGATATTGACAGTAGGCGGATTCATCTGAGTTGGCCCAGTTGGATCTAAGAAGTGCTTGTTGCAAATGTATGTCCATCTGGTAATATTCTCGATAGTAAAATTCTCTTGGCGACATGCTACTACCCACCTCTCTGCTTTTTGCTCTTTCAGTCGACGGATTGGGAACTGTATCAAACAAACTTGAAGACACATTTAGTTGCGACTTCTTACGAATGTTAATATATACAGCGCCTTTGACTTTGGTAGACGCCATGCGTATGGAGCTATATAAATTGTTTAAATAATAATAATAATAATAATAATAATAATAATAATAATAATAATAATAATAATAATAATAATAATAACGCTATTTCCCAGATTAGGTGGCCTTACAATAAATCAATTAGGAAAGTGGCGTTTTAATAAATCATCATCCACGAATGATGCATCATATATATTTCATCAAAATTTGGATAAATTACTTTAGAAAGGTACTGTCTAAGTATGGATGAAGCGATTTTGAAAAATTATTAGAAACACATAGTATAACAAAAATGCACGGCCACCTTATCCAAAACTAAACCATAAAACCCGTATAAAAGGGCCGCCCTTTTCCGTGCATTTTCCTATACTGAAATGTTTTCGACGATTGCACGGTAAAAGGGCCGGCCCTCTAATGGGGGTATCAATAGAGAAAATTATATATAGGCCTACCATAGCTAGCTAAACCGTACAAGAGGATAAAATAAGCTGTTATTACTATAAATATAGGGCCTATATAGGCCTATATGTCAGTGTAAGTAAGTAAGTGGGTAATCTAGACTCATGGACTACGGGGGAAACTGACAAGGCCAGGGGTAAGTCAGCTAGGGGTCTGTGGGAGAGCTGTAAGTATGTAGTTTGCCAAAATTTCCGGGCAGGGAATTTGAAATATCCAGGGGAAAAGACCATTTCCCCTCACGGAAACGGTCTACTTATAAATATTCAAACATATGATAATCATTTAATATATATTTATATTATGCGCATATACGTATTTATGTATACTGTAAATGCCACTAATATATAATATGATATATATGTGACAGCAAGTATAAAAATGTAATATGCAATATTTAATAAAGCATAGGCCTTTATGAAAATAGATAATGATAAATGTGCTATCTGCGCGCAATCGGATATGCTGCTAATCCATATAATATGCTGATCATATCACCATATATACATATATTATAAGGATATATATATTAAGTGCATTAAAAATAACTATATATACTGTATATAATCTCTATACATATTATGCGCATATGTGTGCCAATAATATTTATGACACATATATATATATATATATATATGTGTATATATATTATATATATATATATATATCAACAGCATACATGATATATTATGACAGCACATATATAGATACAACAGCATACTTAGTCTCATATACATATATATATATATATATATATATATATATAAAAACAGCATAATTATATAATATTAGTATGATATATACCTGGCAGCATGTATATGGCAGCATATATATAGCATGTACTTATGCTATATGAAATGTATAGAAATGCTTATCATGTATAGTCTCATATACATATATATATATATATATATATATATATTAAAGCATATAATTATATAATATATTAGTATGATATATACCTGGCAGCATGTATATGACAGCATATATATAGCATGTATTTATGCTATATGAAATGTATAGAAATGCTTATCATATATATATATATATATATATATATATATATATATATATATATAACTGTTCGTTGCTGTCTGTTCAATATTCTGAAAGTGGATGGATAGGGCTTCAAAAATGGAGATAATATATGTGTATGTATATATATATATATATATATATATATATATATATATATATATATTCTGCTCTAAGTTTTCAAAGTTTCAAAGTTGTTACCACTGCACTCTTCTATCTATAGCTTTATATGCATATATACTTATATGTGTCTATGTAATGGACGCATATATATAATATAAAATGGACGGAAAGGGCTTACAAAATGGATATAATACATACATAGAACTTGTCATTGATCATGGAATAATGTGCAAGGCAGCTGGTCCGAGTTTGCAAGAGAGTCCGTGAAATAATTTTTCCTGAACCAGCTCGGAGATGTAAGCGCCAGACGGAGACCCACAACGAGTTTTGCCAGAAATTGTATCAAATCCCGCAACAATTGGTCGCCCAGAGGTTGTTAGTACAAACATTTGTAGATACTATATATTAGTAAGTAAGTATACTGTATATCTAATTAATTAATTAATTTAGTATTAAAGGTAATTGAACTAATCATGACAATCCCAACCATAGGAACTGAACCATTGGTCGACAAAGTAGCCCAAAGCCGCCCTATCATCAAAATACTGGGACTTGTTTATCGGTAAGGTATTTTTCCATAAAAGAAACTGTTCGCGTCAAACCGCCTCCATCTAGGCCTAAATTAGCTATAGCGCCGTGATCGATTACATTACGAAAGACAACTCTTTCCAATTATAATCATTTATTAAGACATATAAAACGTGACGTCATGAGCACAATAAGTCCTTTAAACAAGACTTTTCATACTCAATTGACATTTCACTTTACAAGGTTCATTTTCCCTGTCAATTAAATCAAAAAAAGCACTAAGCAGCTTCTGTTAACCTATACACAAAAAAACAATAAATCAAAGCAATCTAAATATCTGCCTTACTTAACAAAACCAATAAGTATTCTGACAGTAAAACACAGAAATACACCCAACCGTAGCAACTTTATTCAAGACATCAAAACATGAGCTCTTACTGGCATTGGAAAAGATATCTAAACAGTATATTTATTCATTGTCAAAACAAATAATACTACGAAATAAATCAAATCTAATGATTAATGTATTGTCCATAGTATTCATCAGATCTCGGATAAACAACTGTACGTACTAATGCTTTTATGCTTGAACAATAACACACAACAAATATACTGGTTCTCTCCAAATATTATTTAATATTAGCCGCTAATCTAGAAAATACACCCAATAAAATCTGAAAAATCATAACACACAACAAATTTACTATTTTCTCATCTCCATTCCGTAATGATCAAACCCAAACAGAAACATGAGACATCTCTCAAAAACAACTATTGCACAATGCACATAAGGATCTTTTTATAATCAATGAAAATATAATTCCATAACTAATGTTCCTTGTCCTCACTCTAAATCAAATCAATTTCTTTGTTTACCAATAAACAAAAGAAACAGCAAAACAATGTCATTGCCTACTAACACACAGCAGCACAAACTAATCTCCACTAACTAACACAAAAACATTAACCAATTTCAATAAGCAGCCAATCAATGTCACTGCAGATCAACACACACAAAAAATAATTATTCACACTAACCCAAAACACTACTTAGAACGATCCACAAAATCATCATGCAATTTTTTTAATCCAAAAGTGCAATCCATAAATCCAAATAACAAATAGAACATAAAACTTCCCCTTATCAAATACAATTCTACAAAATCTTTCACCCTTTTACACATAGAATCCAAGGTCATATATATTTGATTCAAATGACCTTCAATGCATAACAACCACCTTGTTACCTTACCGAAACAAATCACCTTTGACTTGACACTGGTTAGCAACAGCAAATTACCGATCATGTAATCTACAAACAACTCATCACGATAATAAACTACTAAGAAAGACTAAAACGCTGTGGATTGACAACTTTGGAAAAAGAACAAGAGGGGATCTAATTGAGACTACAAAACACTAACAAACAAAGTGGATGTACCAAGAGAAGGTTATTTACAACTAAACAATATGATGGTACCTGAGAATGCAGCATGAAACTGTTTAAGAAGCGGATTGGGAGATACAAAAAGAATTTGCTTAGTGCGAGAGTGTTGGACAGATGTAATGAGTTGGATGAGAAGGTAGTAATGGTATCTAGTGTGGATGATTTCAAAATAAACCTTGGTACTATAGTATACTAGATTGGATGGGCTAAATATAGTGGTTCCAAAACAGGGCAGTGGCGGATCCAGGATTTTGGACCAGGGGGGTCAAATTTTGAGAAATTCAGGCCAAAATTTCCTGACGACCTTTTTTTTTGCTCTCCGCACAAAATTTCGAAGTTGCAACTCTAAAAACGAACGTAGTGACGACCTTTTTTTGCTTTTTCACTGGCGTCGCTGCACATTGCCCTGTTTATTTACCAAAACAATATTACATTATTATTTCTGAAAACAGGCCACTTTCCTTCAAAAATCACGTCAGGGGGTCAGCTGCCCCCTGACCCCGCCAGATCCGCTACTGAAACAGGGATACCCTTCTGAACCACTGTAAACATTGTTGTTATTTATTATTATTGGGCCGAAACTATAACCACTAACTGTCAGATTAACTATTGCATCGAGAACTCGTCAAGGCGAATTTGTTTCCTTTTGCAAAGGCTTTTTGCTCGTTAAGAACTTTGGTTCGTATGACTGTCCAGTCATGTACGATATCTGCGTGCCGCTCCTTGAAACGCAGAATATCTTTCTTACAAGGTAGACCAGCGTTTTCCGATATGTGTCGATGAAAATATTGACAAACGGTCCGTGTATGCTCTTGATTCCAGCGAGTGAATTTCCTCTTTTTTGCCGGAGGTGAATTCTGTGATCCAGAGCTAAAAGATAAATATCTAAAAATTAAGCTAAAAAGGTAGGCATATACATTACGTAGGCCTAAGTGTAGCCGTTAATATTTATTAAATAATAATAATTAAGACTTTTTCCCCTTACCTCTCCTTTACTGGAGCATTCATGAGACGTTTATGTAGACGGTTCCTTCCCTATACCCAAGGTCACTCTGGTATGTTTAAAATCGCCGGTACCATATTTTTGGAAGACTTAACTAAATCCGACCGGTACACAAGTTAGCACTTGGGTGGCACCCAGTGTTAAAATGTCAGTGATTTGATTTGATTTGGGTTGGTTTTGATTCGATTCGATTTTGAACCCAAATCACCAGCTCATTGATTGAATCAAGACCGGCAATTGATTGGGGATTTGAGTATGAGATTTGATTTGTGATTTGCCCAACTCTGGCGGCACCATAGGCGTAAATCAAGGGGGACCTTGGTTGACTGTCCTCCAACAATCATTGAGGGGATATAGTATCTTATATCCCCAGGATATTGCGTTCTAAGCTAATTCAGTGTGTATTCCTGGCAAGATGAGAAACTGAACTACCGACGAAGTTTTTTGGCATGTTACAGTATGTAGGCCTATTTATAATCTGCTTTGGAAAAAACAATGCAGTGATTTAATGTTACTATAAGTGACAACTGACAAACTACTGTATTGCAATAGTCGTGCGCGCGTTGGTCGGACTATATATATACACACCCGTTCCAAATAGACCGGCTGTCTCCCAGTTTGACATAATTATACAAGACTTTCGTTAGACTTTTTGTTCCAAAGGTACAATAGTATCATACTAGATTACTAGTAGTAAAGAATCTATTGAGGACCGCCTGTCACTACCGTTAAAAATTCCTCTGGCAGAATGTCTGATGAAGCCTTATCTCTCCGTATCGTGCCCTTATCGGGCGGATTGAATAGGCTATAACTAAATCTGCCTGTCTGCGTTAAACCATTGCTGGAGCGATTTTGGGAAATCTTCCGCTCTCGGGGTCTTATCAAGGCATCTGGCTGATTTTCTGTGAATGCGTTATCTGTTCGTATCGATTAATGAATTTTCCTGTCACAGTGAGGGGAGAGTGACTTCATGAACTTGACTTGTAGTGCGAATTGGCCGAGTGTTTATCTTAATATCAATTCCTTATCGATTATGTAACTGTAGATTAGGCTATGTTAGCAGGTCGATTCGCAATTTCCTATTTTGACGTTGAATCAAGTTCAATCAACGATACTCCGCTGACCGCTATGCATGGTCTAAACTGAAGTGTTGAGGGTTGATCGCCAGCTGGATCTTTGCTTATCTTAAGCGACCACCCATTGACATTGATTCTTTTAAACTGGGAAGGGGTTTAGGGCTAAGGTGTCTGTCCAAAACAGGGGTGGGGTGTAGGAAAATCCCTGGCAGATATAATACGACAAGCGATCGAAGAATCATCTGCCCACGACACAAGCGACCGTTATCGGATCGAACGCCAGTATGCACAGGCGATGGATACAATTGAATTCAACCTACACTGTCAGATAAGCGGGTAACCCATGAACTAGCACAAGGGCGCGGCGCGGGAGAGAGAGACAGAAAGAGAGAGACAGACAGAGAAAGAGAAAAACAGATAAAGACAGAGACAGAGAGAATAAAACTGACAAAAAATACAGATTTAGTGACGGATAGAGAGAGAGTGAATAATTATTATTATTATGCGTTTCAAATTACTGTTTAGATACCAATAGGCATCATGTTACAGGTTGAAATGTTGCATGCATTCCTCCGAGGGGCGGAACTATTGGAGACATTAGCAATCTAATTTTTTTACTTTAACACGGGCCGCACTGGCGGCACTTTCATATTTCCGCACCTCGTTGGAACTTGACCTGCCTACGCCACTGCACTAAACTACCTTCTTAACTGCCTACCTATATGTTCCTGATGCAGTTTGTTACAGGCAACGTGAGGCAGATTTGCAACACAATGAACGCTATATATCATGTAGGCCTACAAGGTTTTAGCGAAGTTAATGGACAGACAATTTTTAATTTTTAATCTCGGTATTTACGCCAAAACAGTTACAACTAATTGTGATAGTCGCTATTGCCTAGAAATTTCGTTAAGGCGAATTTTTTGGCCTTTCTGCGAATGCTTTCTGCTCAGTAAGAACTTTCGTTCTGATTACTGCCCATTAATGTGCGATATCGGGATGACGTTGTTGGAATCGCAAATTATCTTTCTTGCATGGTAGACCAGACATGGACTTGGGTTCATTTTTTAAAACCCAACCCAAAAACATCAACCAAACCCAACCCACGTAAAATTGAAAATATCTGACGCAATCCAACCCATCACTTTTCAAACCCAACTCAACCCACGGAAACTGGGCTACATGACAACGCAAGCCAACCCATCACTAGTCAAATTCAACCAAACCCATGCATTAAAATTTGTTAAAAACGTATTTGATCGTAAGCAGTAAGTGAAGAAACGTTCAACAGACTAAAAGTCTCGCTCAGACTGAGCTGAGCTGGCTGAAATACAAGCAGGGTTGTTTGAGTAACACAAATGTCAAGGGCCGTCCATAAATGACGTCCATAAATTATATAGTCGGGATACTTTCGTTATGATACTTTCGATAGATATCATACCGTTTAGTATGTACTTAACCCATTTGATAACCCTAGAGGCGGGTGCACTAACCCTAACCGATACAGGATAAAAATTGATAGATATCCAAACTGTAGTCGTCGGTTAGTTTAGATAGATATAATACAGTTTCGTTAATTCTACTAACCCTTTGCTTTGGGAGGGGCTTATGTCCGGGGGCTAATGTCCGGGGGGCTTTGTCTGGGGGCTATGTCCAGGGGGTCTTATGTCCGTACCCCAGTCGGAATACTTTCGTTATGATACTTTAGATAGATATAATACCGTTTAGTATGTTCTTAACCCATTTGATAACCCTAAAGGCGGGTGCACTAACCCTAACCGACACAGGATAAATTTATTATTATTATTGATAGATATCCAAAATGATATAGTCGGGATAGTTTAGATAGATATCATACAGTTTCGTTAATTCTACTAACCCTTTGCTTTGGGAGGGCTTATGTCTGGGGGCTAATGTCCGGGAATAATGTCCGGGGGACTTATGTCCAGGGGGGCTTATGTCCGTACACCATTTAAAACATTTCTTCTAAGATTTGTAAACTTTATAAGATTTTAAACGTTGCTAAGTTGTTTTAAACAATATACGATTTTAAAATTTCAAAGATTGTGTAATTTTAACATGGAACATAGGGGGGTCAGCGCTTTGTGACGTCTTTTTTGAGGGAGGTCTGGCTTTTTGTGACGAAGTGTGACGAGGGGGAGGGGGTCAAAAATGGTCCAAAATCGCGTGACGTCAGTTATGGACGGCCCCCAAGTTCATGTTGGGTTGCTTGTTACAACCCAACCAAACCCACCAATACATTAACCCAACCCAATCCAACCCACCAAAAATTAAAAACTGTGACCCAACTCAACCAAACCCGACCCAACCCATGGGTGGACCCAGCCCATGTCCATCGTTATCGTAATCGTTCTTGGCATTTTCTATAGCGCCGCATCATGGCCAAGGCCAAAGTCAAAGGTGCTGCCAACAACGTTGACAAGTCAATGCAGAACGTAAGATGTTAGTCTACGAAAAATCCGCTCCGATGGTCGTGGTGTCTGGAAAAAAGTTCGTTGCATGTCTGTGGTAGACCAGCATTATCCGAAATGTGCTGGTTGAAATATTTTAAAAACGGTGCGCGTATCATAATATGCAATAAACAAACCAAGCCATGAAAAATTTATTAAAATAATCAATCGATTAATCGTTCAAACGATCTATGTATGTGCATCGATCGATCTTTCAATAAAGAAAGACGAGAGGTTTTTCCATAGCGCCTATGGAAAAAGATTCAAGCGCTCTACAAATGGGATTATTTTTTGAGACTTTGGTTATTTTTTGCATAATTGCAAAACTATATGAAGGAAAAAACTATATGAAGGAAAAGTTTACAAAACGAGGGTTTTAATTTTCTCTGAATTATTTCAAAAGTCAAAGTATGAAGGTTGTGTGTTTGCAGATTGCTGTATTGTACGTATTCTATGGATGAACCCCAATTGGATAGACCCAGAAGTGACATTAACATATTTCAGGGTCAAAGAGCTGCCATGCATCGCCTTTTCCTACCAACCGGCTTAGGTACAAGTGCACCAAGACGGTCATTGTTGTCAGCCAATGTCCAACCGGCGGCTCAAGGCCCTCAGGGTCCATCTGCCCGTCAAGAGATTACGCTGTGCATGGGTAACT